>JBBPMO010000812.1:0-16315 GCA_038090315.1 Xanthoconium stramineum | reverse complement strand
ACTAAGTTGTCTTATTTGTCTAAAACGTCGCGGCGCGCTTGCCATTATGCCGTGGGTTGTCATAAGCTCGCTTAGTTCAAATTAGCTCAGAATTAGACACGATTAGACATTTGCTAATTTACTGATGTGCGGCCGTTTCTGAAAGAGTACAATAGCTCCGCCGACACAAAACGACTTTTGAGCGAGAAGTGGAGTCAATAATACTTCACCGTAGAACATGTTTACTCAATTTTTTATCTCTTTTGTCAACCTCTCTCATTACCTCTTAACAGCACGCAATACGATGCAGAGAGTGGGAGAAAGACATAGCATTGGAACACAAATCGGACGAAGTGGGCGGCGCGAAGTGCCTCCCGGTTCAAGCTTAGTGGGAGAGAGAGAGGACGCCTGGGCTATCGAGTCCCCTTGCCGCATCCGTCAGGCACCCTCCTCCGAGGATCGGGGTCTGTACGGTAGCATAGAGGGGGATAGGGAGTCGGGGAGGTGCGGTTTCGAGCCTGCGAAAGTTCTCATCAGGGGGCTTAACCGCTACTCCAACCGACATCCTTCCAGTGCTGTGTAGAGAGCTCCCAGCCGCGACGTCTGGGGAGGGGGCAAGATGGACAGTGACTGTACCCCGGGCAATCGCCTCACAGAGAGCGTGTCCCACAGTGACCACAGAGGGTATGCGTGCGCGACCCGTAACGGGTTGGAAGAGATTCCTGTCGCTCACCATCTACGAACGGGATTCGACAAAATGACACTATCATGACCTGGAATCGCGCCAGAGAGAGCGATGTGAAAGGTGTGCCTTTTCTCACGGTCATGATCTCACTCTCACAGACTACAGCGTTTCAAACAACATGGATGTGAATCCGAGCTAGTCCATTTTGGAGACGAGGTCCAGCAACCTCACAAGAACCTTTTCAGGACGTCCAGTCCTCACACACACAGAGGTCAGCTTTCATCATATAATAACTTTGACTTGATCAGGAAATTAGATGGGCGTGAAGCCATTAGAGTCGGCGTTTGAACAACTGGCGTGGCCACCATCAAAGCAGGTCTTCATTTATGTAACAGTCCCTATCACCATCCGTGCTGCTGATGATGGAGCCTCATGCACACGCTGCCGCCCATTGCAAGGATGTGGCGTATATGACAGGCCAGGCCATTACTATTACCACAATGAGTGAGGTACGCACTGCCTGGTCAACACTCAGAAAGACGAAAGCTGTCTGGTACCTGATGCGGTCTCTGTGGGTTAGTGGTAAGTTCTTGACTCATTCGTGAGTACATCAATAAGGTGTCCGCCGAATAAGGAACTTGATAGTTGACTGGTTCTCCCATTGCTATATGGCAGTGTATAGTGCCCGCAATCATCAGATTACGATTGCGCCCATAATACCTTATTATCTCAAAGCTGATGGACATGCCACACTGGATTTCCTGTGGCTAATCGTCATTTGACATCCCCCGAGGGCACATGTTTATATACGACGAGGGGGGCGTTCTGTTTTTGACCTCGTTCCCTCCATCCCCGCCAACTGACGCAGAGTCGAGTTGGTACCAATCATGTCTGAGCCGCCGCCAGTCGCCCAAATTGCTCCCCTATTTGGACCGATATATGGTTCGTTTTACTTCGCTGCGCTGATGTCCACTGCATTTTATGGTGTGACATGCATGCAAACGTAAGTATCGTTCAGTAGTAGAACCACATATTCTCACTTCCTCCCAGGTTCTTCTACTATGTCCAGTTAGGTCTACACTCTTTGTGCTCTCGTCAACCCATCACGTTTTCGCTCTAGCTATCCCAAGGATGCTTTGCAGACTAAGAGCTTGGTAAGTCGACTTGAGAGCACACCCGGCATGATAATGTATCGTCCCTCCTAGGTAGGAATTCTGTGGTAATGCCCCATCTTGCTTCAGCTTGCAACGCACCCGACGCTTTGCCATAGGATACTCAACACAATTCATGAAGCATTGTGTATCGCCGGTGGTTCGTTTCTCGATGTGCACGCGCACAGCACTCAAACATGTGATTCATGCTGTGTTCCATACAGTATACAAATTTATAATAGCCGGCTTGTTGAACCCATTTTCATTTGTCGATGGGTTTCCGTAAGTCGTTTTTCACAAGCTCATTGTCCATGTACTGATGTTCTACCCAGTGAGCTTGTCGTAAGTCTTGCCCTTGACATTTTAGAAAGGTCTGCTAACGAATGCTAGTTACTGTACCTCTTGACGGTATTTATTTGTCTTTTGTACCTCAAATGCGTGCTGATATCCCCAGGTCATGGTTGCAGTTCCGGTACAAGGCTTTTTCGTTCATCGAATTTACATTTGTAAGTCTCGACATATAGCGTCCTTGTCCCAATCACTCACAACCACTCAGTCAGCAAGAAAAATCTTATTGCGCCCATAATATGGGTAAGGAACATCCTTTCAACCATCTCCGGTCTTACCTCATCGTTATGTTGTAGGTTCTCTTAGCGCTTGCTCAGCTCGGTAAGTACTAAGAGTTTGTAAACCGGAGTAAAGATTGACACAACATTAGTGAGTACTACCGGTATGCTTTCAATGGCCGCGTTTGCACCAGCGAATGCTGATAGTTGCAATCTCAGTCTTTGTCTCAAAAGCATTATATACTGCAAATGGGTTTGTTTGTTTCTGTCTCCCGCGCTAGTATTTGCTTATGCTTGCTTGCTATTCATGTTTAGCAATGTACACCTCGTTAGCTTCACCGAACTCAGTGGCAACATATTTGTGGTATGTTCATGGTTCACGTTCACATCCCAACGACAGCCTCAATATATGCTGGGTAGTCCCTAGCGATCTTGTGTCTCTCCGTCGCTGCTGGAGTAGATGCTCTCATTGCCATGTTCATGACTTACTTGCTCCTCCGGCAGCGGAGCCTCACTGGCATCACAAAGTAAGCACGTGTTCTTATTCATGTCACTGCACCAGAATCCATCTGATCATAATTCCTGGATCAAAAGTACAGCACACATTTTGCAACGCCTCACTGTATTTGCGGTGAACACTGGTATCTGGACGGCTACGTTCGCCCTCTTAACCCTCATTTTGGTATGTCTTTTTTCACTGTGGGTACTTCACATTTCCTGACATGACGGCTATAGGCGCATCTTTTCCCAACAAAGGTGCTCTACGTTGTGTTTATTATTCCACTTTGTTCTGTCTACTGCAACACCCTTCTCGCCAACTTGAACGTGCGAGCGTATGTTCGGGGTGACGCGACGCACAATGTCGGCATGGACCTGTTCACGATGAACCCCAGTTTGAGGATGTCGCGCATCACCAAGGACGAGCACAACCCTGGTCGAGAGACCAAGTTGGTGACTTCGGTACACGTGGTGGGTTTGCTCAGTCCAATGTAATTAACTATTATTGACTTGTCGGATGCATTTGGAAGACCAGGGAGGTACTGACATTCCCGGATCAGTCTTCCTCTAGAGCCACAGAGAGCGTATAAATCTGCATTTCTTTTTCTTTTTGACTACGCAGAGCTATTCTTGAAAACCTGCCAGATCATATTCTGTCCATGTGTTTGTTTACTTCCCCCTTCCTCGCTCCACCTCGTAGCGTTATTTGTATTTGGATGTACATAGCTGTCCAAGGTCACTACCTCAGCCTGCGATGGATCACTATATATTTGCGATGTTTGGAGACCTGCATGTGTGGATGGTACTAAGTTGGTCACGTGGGCTCAGAGCCTCAGACATCTGACGCGCGCTTCAAGACGCGACCATGGCTAGCGCTTCCGTCCTTCCACCTTTCTTTCTCCAGAACCTCTGAGGTCTCGAAGGTTTTTTGCTCAGTGCTGCCAGTGACTAGCGACTAGTAATAGGCACTAAGTAACTCTTCATGTCTGCAACGGATCACGCATGCTCGTTCTTCCGCATGGAGGTAGGGTCGCTACTCTGTGTCGGTGGGTTTTAGTCCATCCCACGTGCTGCTGAGGTGTGATTGGTTGGGTTCTCGTAATGGCATCTCTGCTCCAATTGCTCGATGCATTTGTGTATGGGCCAGCGATCCACAACTTTTCGCTCGGCTACTCCACCTCACTAGTACCACTACACGTAATCAAAGGCGGTTTGTATGATATTTCTGGTACACAACCCTTCTATTGGTGCAGTGATGTTATGTCCATGGAAATAATGAAGATTCTTCCCCAATACCTAAACATTGTCAAGCCCTTGCGTCGTCGATCGGCGTTGAAGTCACGTCACGTTGCAAACATGCAGCAGAGTAAACCCGTAGCCCTCAACACCGCCATACACTGCCCTCAGAAGCCAAAATCCACTCCCACGGCGTAAATAGGGTCTAGTTGCTGTGCCAGCTGTGGTGCTGGGGTAAATGTGAGCACTGAGCGGGCTTTGAAAGCACCTCAGGTTCGCCCCCCCTACATAGTTCAGCCACTCAGTTTCAGTCTTACCAGTGCCATCATGCCCCGTAGCTCAGTTACTGGAAAATACAAGTCATGTTCTGATTCAGAGATGTCTCGTACACCCGATGGGGGTTGCGAGAACATCAGAAATACCGGACTACGATCTGAATTGACGCCGTCACTGTCTCATACCTTGACTGTGGGTTTCGTAACCTATTTGCTAGTGTGCTAATTAACCTATGGTACAGGACACCGAGGAAATCCCCAAACTAGAAGTTCCGCAAGAGGAGGACCCATCTCTTTTAGCCGATGAGACGGACACAGAAGAGAACGAGGAAGTGGCCATCACGAGTGCGAAACTCAGTTCCCTAGACAGTGTAAAAACGTTTCTAAGGATGATATAGGTATCCAAGTGACGGACATCGCTCTTGGCCTGAGACGCATTCCCGCCGGGTTTTACGCTGTGGTTTACCACAGCGGCCGTGGATGGAGGACTGAAAATAAGCCTTCTCTACTGAATCACAATGTCGTCGAATGGGCTGGACTGATCCCGATGTGAGGCCCCTCTTTGCCAACTATAATTAATCCTGACAGAGTTGCAGTCCATCAGCTCCCTCGACCTCCGTTCGTCTCGAGATCTATGCATCATTTGAATTCCAGCCCATGTTGGGCGCAGGGGAGCAGCTGCGAACATTGACATTTACCGTGAAAGAGTTGTTGGATTACGAGAATATGCGTGAGTGAGGCCGATTCTGCAACAAGATTCCAGGTATTCACTTGGGAAAGCGTTCTCTCTTTCTCCAAAGGACGGGGAGGTTGTGTGCCCGTGTTCATCTGTCTTGGTGACCGTCAAATGGCGGAAATGCGGAAACAGTGATTCATCAGGGCCGATGGTCTCTGTCCCCTATTTTGTGAGTAGGTGGCTTATGCCCACATGGCGCTTATTAATCAGTGTACGGTTACAGTCAACTGGAGATTCCCAGGGCGAGCTGGAAAACGCAACAAACCAAGGCCACAGCGCTCTATCATGTTACCGAAAGCACGGCGAGAACCAGGATCTGGAACGTTCTGTCGAAGAGTTTGAGCGGGCGCTCAATATTTGTCCAGTGAATCATCCTTGTCGTGGGGCAGCCCAATCGAATCTAGCCATGGCAAAATTCATTCTCTGTCAAGTCAATGACAATGAAGCATTGCTCCCCTTCGGATTGTACCGCGATGCACTCAATTCTCGTCCTGTTGGCCACGTTGACCGGCCCTCCACGTTAATCCAGCTAGCTTCTGTGCATCTCGCACAATTCCAGAAGTCGAGGGATGAGGTTGATGGAGCACAGGCTGAAGCTTTGCTGCAGCAGGCGGTGGAGCTGAGTTTAGCGGGTAGTCATGAAAAGAGCGTTGCGTCCTTCATGCTCCAACTTCATGGGGGACGTATGGCAGGCCATGCGCAGCAGCACCGTCAATTACCTGTGGAACAAGATTCACCTTCCGACTTAACGAATGAACACCCAGAAAATTCAAGTATCGAGCTGTTGGAACGCTTCCAACGGCTCGGTGACTTGGCGGACCTGCAAGAGGCAATCAGAATCTTGCGGGAATTGGTCAGATCTACTTCGCTTCGGGACGACAGGCGCTGGAATGCATTAGGAAATCTCGGCTCTGCGTTAATGCTTCGCTTTGGACGCTGTGGCCAGCTCAATGACCTGGAGGATGCTATTTCTACACATCGGGAAGCCATTGATCTCACTCCAAATGGTCACCCTGACAAGCCCGGTCGTCTTAACAACCTCGGGAACTCCTTTGTCACTCGTTTCATGCGCCTTGGCCAACTCAATGACCTGGAGGATGCTATTTCGACGCTGAGGGATGCTGTTGACCTCACTCCAAATGGTCACCCTGGCAGACCAGCCCGTCTTAACAACCTTGGAGGCTCCCTCAGAACTCGTTTCGAGCGCCTCGGCCAGCTCAGCGACCTGGACGATGCTATTTCGATGTTGAGGGATGCTGTTGACCTCACTCCAAATGATCACCCTGGCAGACTTGCCCGTCTTAACAACCTCGGGAGCTCCCTCCTCACTCGTTTCGAGCGCCTCAGCCAGCTCAGCGACCTGGATGATGCTATTTCAATGCTGAGGGATGCTGTTGACCTCACTCCAAATGGTCACCCCAACAGGTTCACCATTCTTAACAACCTCGGGAGCTCCTTCCTCACTCGTTTTGAGCGCCTTGGCCAGCTCCACGACCTGGAGAATGCTATTTCGACACAAAGGGATGCTATCGAGCTCACTCCAAATGGTCACCCTCACAAGCCCACCATTCTTAACAGCCTTGGGAACTCCTTCCTCACTCGTTTCGAGCAACTCGGCCAGCTCAATGACCTGGAGGATACTATTTCGATGCTGAGGGATGCTGTTGAACTCACTCCCAATGATCACCCCAGCAAACCTGCCCGTCTTAACAACCTCGGGAACTCCTTCCTCACTCGTTTCAAGCGCCTCGGCCAACTCAGTGACCTCGAAAACGCCATTTTGATGCTGGGGGATGCAGTCGACCTCACTCCAAATGGTCACCCTCACAAGCCCGCCCATCTTAATAACCTCGGGGACTCCTTCAGAACTCGTTTTAGGCACCTCGGCCAGCTCAGCGACCTGGAGGGTGCTATTTCAACACTGAGGGTTGCTGTTGACCTCGCTCCAAATGGTCACCCTGACAAGCCTGCCCATCTTAATGACCTCGGCTTCTCCTTCCTCACTCGTTTTAGGCGCCTCGGCCAGCTCAATGACCTGGAGGATGCTATTTCGATGCTGAGGGATGCTATTGACCTCACTCCGAATGATCACCCTGGCAGACCTGCCTATCTTAACAACCTTGGGGACTCCTTCCTCACTCGTTTTAGGCATCTTGGCCAGCTCAGTGACCTGGAGAATGCTATTTCAACGCTGAGGGATGCTGTTGACCTCACTTCAAATGGTCACCATAATAAGCCCACCTTTCTTAACAACCTCGTGAACTCCTTCCTTGCTCGTTTCGAGTGCCTCGGCCAGCTCAGCGACCTCGAGGATGCTATTTCGATGTTGAGGGACGCTGTTGACCTCACTCCAAGTGGTCACCCCGACAAGTCCACTATTCTTAACAACCTTGGGAACTCCTTCCTCGCTCGTTTCGAGCGCCTCGGCCAGCTCATTGACCTGGAGGATGCTATTTCGAACCTGAGGGATGCTATTGACCTCACTCCGAATGATCACCCCGGCAAGCCCACCATTCTTAACAGCCTTGGGAACTCCTTTCTCTCTCGGTTCGAGCGCCTGGGCCAACTCAGTGACCTCGAGGATGTTATTTCGACGCTGACGGATGCCGTTTCCCTCACTCCGCAGGGTCACCCAGACATGTCCACCATTCTTAACAACCTCGGGAACTCCTTTCTTACTCGTTTTGAGCGCCTCGGCCAGCTCCACAACCTGGACGATGCTATTTTGACGCTGAAAGATGCTGTTGATCTCACTCCAAATGGTCACCCTCACAAGCCTGCCAGTCTTAATAACCTCGGGAACTCCTTCAGAACTCGTTTTGAGCGCCTTGGCCAGCTCAGTGACCTGGAGGATACTATTTCGACACTGAGGGAAGCCGTCGACCTCACTCCAAATGGTCATTCTGGCAGACCTGCCAGTCTAAACAACCTCGGGATCTCTTTCCTCCATCGTTTCGAGCGCCTCAGCCAGCTCAGTGACCTGGAGGATGCTATTTCGACATTGAGGGATGCTGTTGACCTCACTCCAAGTGGTCACCCTGGCAGACCCACCCGTCTTAACAACCTCGGGAGCTCCTTCAGAACTCGTTTTAGGCGTCTCGGCCAGCTCAGTGACCTGGACGATGCTATTTCGACGCTGAGGGATGCCGTTGACCTCACTCCAAATGATCACCCTGGCAGACCCCCCCGTCTTAACAACCTCGCGAGCTCCTTGCTCACCCGCTTCGCACGCCTCAGCCATCTCAGTGACCAAGAGGATGCTATTTCAATGCTAAGGGATGCTGTTGACCTCACTCCAAATGGTCACCCTGACAAGTCCACTATTCTCAACAACCTCGGGAACTCCTTCCTCGCTCGTTTCGAGCGCCTCGGCCAGCTCATTGACCTGGAGGATGCTATTTCGATACTGAGGGATGCCGTTGACCTCACTCCAAATGGTCACCCTGAGAAGCCTCAATGTCTTACCAGCCTCGGCAACTCCTTCCTCACTCGTTTCGAGCGCCTCGGCCAACTCAGCGACCTAGAGGATGCCATTTCGACTCAGAAGGATGCTGTTGACCTCATTCCACATGGCCACCCTTATAAGTCCTACTGTCTCCAAAGCCTCGGGAACTCCTTCAGGGCTCGTTTCGAGTGCCTTGGCCAGCTCAGTGACATGACGAGTGCCATCTTTCTCTATTCTTATGCTGCGTCCGACTACTTTGGTCCAACCGCGAATCGATTTGATGCATCACTGAGATGGATATCATGTGCTCGCCATATACGCCACCACTCTCTCCTCCATGCTTATTCTGTTGCTATCAACCTCCTTCCTCACCTCGCATGGAATGGCCTCTCCCTCACACATCGTTATTCTGCACTGTCACAGGGTGCCAATGTAGCGCGGGAGGCGGCAGCTGCAGCTTTGGAATTAGGGCTCCCGGAAGCTGCGGTAGAATGGCTTGAACAAGGACGCTCTGTTGTTTGGGGAGACCTCTATCAGCTTCGCCGCTCCTCTGAAGAGTTGTTTTCTACCCACCCTGATCTTGCCCATAGGCTGCAAGAACTGTCTGCTGAATTGGACCGTGCTGGTGCTACTCACGAAAAATATTTGTCCACACTCTCTGAACAGACTCAAAGCTCAACAATATCCTTGGAGCGAGAGGCTGACAGACACCGAACACTCGCAATCCAGCGAGATAAATTGCTCCAGGATATTCGAAAGTTGCCGGGCTTCGAGCGATTCCTCCTCCAGAAAGAGTTCTCTCAGCTTCGTGCCTCAGCTCATTCCGGACCCGTGGTCATACTCAATGCTGCAGAAAGTCGCTGCGACGCGTTGATTGTTCTTGCTGACGTGAACCATACAATTCATGTACCACTCCCCAACTTCACTTTCCAACGATCCGTCGGTCTCCAGAACGCCCTGAATTCTCTCCGCGATGCAAGGGCGGGAAAACCTGGACCTTTGGCCCGCATTAATTGGAAATTGTTCTTATCTTCCTTGTGGAAATTTGTTGTCAAACCCGTTCTGGATGCCCTGGCCTTTTCGGTCGGTAAGCCATGCCATTCCAATACAATTGAATTCAAGTTGATCTTTGTACCTACGCAATAGATACCTGTCAATGGAAACCCACCACGCATTTTCTGGTGTCCAACGGGCCCGTTCATGTTTTTCCCTATCCACGCAGCAGGTTCCTATGACACCGTAGCTTCCCAGTTTGCCGACAAAGTGTTCGATTTCGTTGTTTCGTCATACACTCCTAGTCTTAGCATCCTCGCACTATCGCCTCAACCAAGCCCATCACCTAACGGCAATCTCCACCTCCTTGCCGTCCGCCAACCACCCACAGATGGCCAAAACCCACTTCGAGGTGTAATCACTGAGTTACAATACATCCAGGCGATAGTCCGGAAATCAACTTCAGCGTGCACCACCCTCGTAGAATCCTCTGTCGGCACGGTGGAGGACGTGCTTTCCCGGATGAAGAATGCGGACTGGGTCCATTTTGCATGCCATGGGATCCAAGATGACTCGAATCCGGTCAATAGTGGACTGTGTCTTGCCAACGAACGCCGCTTGAAAATATCTGACATCATCGGCCTGTCACGGTCTCGTGGTGGCCTTGCTTTTCTCTCCGCATGTCAGACGGCCAAGGGTGACAAGAACCTCTCCGATGAGGCCATTCATATCGCAGCAGGAATGTTGTATGCGGGTTACGGGGGAGTCATTGGTACAATGTGGTCGATCAGTGATAGAGTTGCGCCTGATGTGGCAGCGGACGTATACGGGGAACTGTTCCGGGATGTCAAGCGGCCGGATTATCGAGATGCCGCACGAGCGCTGCACGAAGCCATGAAATGTGCTCGAGATCGTGGGGAGTCGTTCTTCAATTGGGTTCCATTCATTCATGTAGGTCTGTAATTTGTAAACCATTCGAGATTACAATGTCTATGAAATTTTGGGTATTTATGCGTCCCGATCGGGGGCCTGGTTGTGCCTGAGGCCGTAATTATAAGAACCGTCACTGTGTAACGGACAGATACGATACTAGTACAGTAGTAATGAATACGTCGGCCGTCGGCGTAGAATTAGCGGAGACGGAGTAGCACAGCATTACCTCTTGACTTAGACTTAGCTTTTGCTCATCATTATTGTCGCCGCAGTCGCTGCTGATCCGTACAACCTGTCGCGCTCGCCGCTAACAATTCTCTACCAAGAGTCGCGTCCATCCGCACACTCTCTCATCGCTCACGATCTGTCGCCCACAACGACTCCACGACTTCACGACCTCTCGACCCTCCTCTCTCAGTTACGTCGGATCCCATCCCTGGTCCTCATCCCTCTCTCGTCGGGTAACACCCGCGACATCTCAACTCAGGTTCTGTACGGCTTCAAGAACCGTGTATTTGCCAGAATCATCGTATAGGCAGCGCATGTGTCTGCAGCGCGAAGAAACTCATAGCATGTATCTGAGTCATCTGTTTTCGACGAAGGGCCTTGTAGCTTCAACAACGACTGGGGGCATTAATACTCTGCACAAATGGCAATGCTTGGTAACACGCCATCAGATTCTTCCAATGTCAGCACAGACAAAGCGCGAAATTTTACCATCCTTGGTCGAGTTGTCACAGCTGAAGTCGAGTTCGACGAGTCAACGGCCGACGCTGAGCAGTGCTGCCAGACCAATGAGGACCGCGCGAAGCAACCCTCCCATAGTATGCCACACCCTTCTCTCCATTCACGCTCTCTCCCAAGTTGAATAGTCGACGCCGATTATGCATGCCAGGCAAGTTGACCACTCTGAGTGGTTGGTCATCAATGTCATGTCGAACTTGGAGTCTGCAGGATATCTCTAGTACGTGGCAGTGGTAAAGGTCTAATCGAGGATCGCCTGACTCGGAATCTCTAAAGAACCACTTATAGGAATCAATGAGTCATTCTTTATCTCATCAATCACTGTACTAGTTCACGAGTAACAGCGTGGCCTCCGGCATCAGTTCCGCCATCCCTCGATCAACCTCGCCGAACTATTGGCCGAGATATTACGTCTCCTGTCGCAGGAGATGTCCCTTATCGCCGAAAGGCACTGTTTTTGGATGGATCAACGTGACACTGCGCGCTGCGCTATGGCTGTGGAGGCTATGCTGTCATGGGTATGGCGGGGACAGCGAATTCGGACATCGATCGATGATCGGTGATTCCTGGTGAGGCGTTGGCTCAGTTCAAACTATGGTAATAGGCCATGGTAACACCACCGTGGTTGATCAACTAGCGATAGTATTTACGATGGCGCCACATCTATCAAGGTTGTACCGACACAACGATTAGAATGGGCATTGAGAAATGATTCTCTGGCTTGCAATGTCTCGTTTGGTTCAACGGCTCAGCTGGTACAGAAAAGGTTTGGCTTCTGTTACGGCATGGCATAAACTCGTTAACTGTAATGTAAGACCTTCGGGCTTCGCAAGCAAGACTCTGACACTCCGTCACTCTGACGGCCACGGCCCACCTCCTGAATACCGGATGGCCCCAATATTTCCATTTTTGTGGTCAAATTGCGCCTGCATTTCCTAGATAGCATGCACTAAGTTGTTCCGCTTTCACTAACGCAGAGTCATGTCAGCCAGCATCAACCAGTTTTATGGACCATTATATGGGTCGTTATACATCGCGGCTGTTATGTCGACTGCATTTTATGGTTTCACATGCATGCAAACGTGAGTGCAACGCTTACTTCTGTGATGGAACAAACACTCGTTGACTACTAAAACAGTTTCTTCTATTATGTCCAGTCAGGTCTACATTTCTTTTGCTCTGTCATATGCTCATCATGTTTGCGCTTTAGCTATCCAACGGATCCTTTACACTTCAAGATCTTTGTAAGTCGACTTCTGAGTAACCCGAGAATGATGATGCACCGTCCTTCACAGGCAGGACTTGCGTGGTGAAGCTTCATCTTTCTTCGGTCCATGCGGGCCTGACACATCGCTGTAGGGCCCTGAATACAATTCATGAAGCCTTGACCGTTGCTGGTGGTTTGTTTCTCATCATGCACAGCAGTCAGCGCTATGGTTAACATTTTGCCTTGTAGTTTACAAATACATTATTACTGGCTTGGTGAATCCATCTTCATTTGTGGACCCAACTCCGTGCGTTCTCGTTTTCAGAACCACGCCCGCGCATTGATGTTCTGTCCAGGGAACTTCTTGTGAGTCTTGTTCATGGTCTCCCCAGGTGACTCACTGGCGAGTCATATAGACGCAATATATCCCGACGGTAGCTATTCATTTTCGTTTCTGGCATAGTTGCTGACATCCCCAGGCCCTGCTTGCAGTATCAACACAAGGTTTCCTTGTCTACCGAATCTACATCCGTGTGTCTCGACCTTCTGGCCCATTTCCATTTCCTCACCTTTGCTCAGTCAGTGAAAAGATGATCGTTATACCACTTGTATGGGTGAGGAACATGCACTTGAACAATTTACAGCTCACTCTCTCCCGAGTAGGTTTCCCTAGCGGTCATCGAGTTTGGTAAGATCTCACAGACATTGAGGGGTTAAATCTAACAGGATTCTTAACACTAGTATGTGGTAGCAGTATGCTGTTGTTTTGTTGCATTCACATCTCTCAACACTTATGATTATAATTTCAGTGTATGTCGCAAAGTCACTGTACAGCGCAAATGGGTTTGCTCCTTTCTCTGTTCCAGAGATAAGCTACTTATGCATAATCCCCCTCCCTCCACTGCCTATTTCTAGTGCTGTGCAGGCCGTTGACATCAGCGCCCTCAATAGTGGCCCATTTGAGGTCAGGACATGCTTTAAGCTCACAGTGGCTGAACGATGATATCAACATCTGCACAGATCGCAGCCACCATCACGCTCTCTGTCGCAGCTGGAATAGACGTCCTGATTGCGATTTGTATGATGTTCCTACTTGTCCGCGAGTGGAAGGTCACCACATTCAGAAGGTAAGCTCACATGTCTCGAGAATCATGATGCATGTGCTCATGTCGGTCTGCAAGGACGGCACACCTTTTGCAACGTCTCACTATATTTGCAGTGAATACGGGCACCTGGACGGCCGTGTACGCTCTCTTGAGCATAATTTTGGTGCGTACCCATCGTTTTCGTCGCTGCACACATTTTATATTTACTGGCGCGACCACTGACAGTTGCATCGTTTCCCAACAAAGGTGCTCTACGCCATGTTCTCGGTTCCAATTGGCTCAGTGTACTGCAACACCATTCTGGCCAACTTGAATGCAAGGATGTATTTCCACGGAGGGTCGATGCTGGGTACTAATGTCGATAGCAGTGCTTTCGAATTGCACTTTCCAGCAAGTTCGGCTTCACGGCCCAGAGTGTCGGATACCATCACTGGCAATATTCAGTCCGGAGAGCCGAGCTTGGTCCATTGTGCATATCAGGTATCTTTTCATATTTCAGACTAGTTCAAATCGTCATGGCCTATCTGATGATGATCCTTTCCGATAGGGAGCTTGCGGATCCATGGAGATGGCGAAGTTGTCGGATACCGACTGTGCCGTTTGACGATGAAGAGGCTCGATTGTCGACCTGTGCTACTTTCTTTACTGTTTTCTCATCCATTTTTTGGTTTGTACATAGCACTTCCCGGATGGTGACAGTGATGCACTATCTTGTAATTGTTCAAATGTGCATCGAAGGGAAGCACAGTGGCGTTAACAAACGTCCAAGACTGTTATTCCGCTGAATCATTGGCTTCAGTCCGCTCATTCATTGTTAAAGCTCCCATCGTCGTCAATATCACCAGGTTCTTTGCCTAATTGCATTTTTTGAATTTATCTGGTTTCTGTCTTATTCAATCCTCTGTTGTGGACTGTATGCTACTCCCGGTAAGACGGCCTCTTCATGTGCCGTCCCTCACGACCAATGGACCGGCCAGGATGAGACAGACTGAGAATGCGGGCCAATGCCCTACAGACACTGCTGGTGGAAAAGGACGAAAGACTACTCTGCCTACGTGCTGTGCTCGTGCTACTCCGGCATTTCCCGTCCCCGACCCCTGACACTCCTGCTCTCGACTTCTACTGCTCTAGGTCCTGTCGCGACGCGGCCCTTCGGGCCGCTCCGCTCCACCAAGCATACGAGAATGGACAAAGAACATAATCTGTTACTAACTTGGATATGAAAGTTCTATGCTACATGAGTCAGTATGGTTCCGACTGCAATGCGGACGCGGACGTCCACGAAACTTTGGACTGTCAAACAAGAATGCGCTGCATGATGATAAACATGATACATCTGAGGGTACCTGCGATCTGTTTGGCGGCATGAGATGAATGGGATGGGGGGAAAGCAATGTGTGGGGATGTAAATACGCAACGTACCCCATTGAAGACGGCACCTCGCCACCAGACGTACGGAGGTGTAAGGATTGCCCTGGATATAGGCGGACCTGGAAATGGAATCCGAATCAGTCAAGAGAGCGAAGAAGACGCCCATGTATGTATGTGGTAGGAAAGGGGGGAAAGGTTGCAAGTCG
This sequence comes from Xanthoconium stramineum, assembly GCA_038090315.1. NCBI lineage: Eukaryota > Fungi > Basidiomycota > Agaricomycetes > Boletales > Boletaceae > Xanthoconium > Xanthoconium stramineum. The sequence continues at coordinate 1,184 of JBBPMO010000812.1, read as the reverse complement.
TGTATCTTGCGTAACGAGTGTTCTGATGAGATGAGAAGTGGAGAACCCACCGAGAAGGACATCAAACCCTGAAAAACCAAATGTGAGCGGGGGTAATGCAGACACGGAATGAGGAGCATACCCACGATTGTAGAAACGATGCCCATACAGACCTTGTGACATGGGTGTTAACGGGTATGATGCCTCAGGCATGCACTGGATGACTTACCTAAGCTCAGAAAGATCAGGCGTGAGCACCGTGAGCACAGGCACCTACATGGCTATGACACACAACAGTATGTGAGTGAGGGGACGCGTCGAACCAAACGACGTACAGATTCCGACAAAAAATCCATACAAGACACTGGATGACGACACCGGCCACCACCGTGTGCATGCTGCACAGAGGAGGACACCATAAAAATGATGACCACGGTGTAGGTATCCCACAAGCACGGTCGAGATGAGATGGCCGAAAAATCTTGCTGTGCTCGTGATCACGAGCTAAAATCATGGATTCATATATGAATGACTGAGAACAAAAAGGTAGACGCAACTGAGTAGAATGAAAACGTATTGTCCAAGTTCTCTCATAGCATCTGGTTCAAGTTGTAGGCAAAACAAGGGATAGTAGATCGCTACAATGGAAATGGTGAGACTACGCATACCGGAGTCAGACCATAGATTTGTTTGGGGTGGGATTGACTCACGCAAGGCATTCAAAGATGAATGTGTTGTCTTTGCCACACTTTTTGGAAGGTCCATGCCAGATTCCGAAGGTGGTAGCCTTGTTTCATCAACAAACAAGCTATCGAAAAGAAACCGCTGATGAGTGCAGCACCGGCGCGAACGCCATTGCGAAGATTGATAGTGTTGTTTAACATGATGAACCATTGCACCAAGATAGGCACTGGAGGGGGCAAACGCCATTGCTTTTTCACAGTGCTTATCAAAGCATTTGGATAACAGTGCCAAGGGATGTACAGCAGTCCCACAACACTTCCAGATGTTATCCCTTGAACGAGGAACATCAGTAAACCCCTTGTTTTCTCACAGTCCTGACAGTCACTACAGCATTGTGACAGCATCTTACAGCATGACAGCTCGGCAGTGTCACAGGTTGACAACCGGCTCCAGCTCGACAGTACATTACAGCATGTATTAGTTACTAAACCGTAATAGAGTGTACACTTTATTTCCTAATA
>JBBPMO010000811.1:0-16355 GCA_038090315.1 Xanthoconium stramineum | reverse complement strand
TCTCACCAACCACATCTCACCATCACCTCTCACAATCTCACAAACTTACCACATCTTACCATCTCACCATCTCACCATCTATGGGGTCCTAGCCCAGAACTCATATAGATAAGTTTGGTTAGTGGCTCAAACAGAGAACTAACTGTGTTATTTGGACAGGGATTTACGGTGCTCCAGGGTGACCAGGAGGTTGATGCGCTTTCATCACCGCCCACCTTTTCAAATCATTGCGGGGCGTCGGCTCGGAGGCAGATCAATGATGACCCACTGGTCATAGTCCACCTGCGCGTTGTGGGAATGTCAACGGATGGCTCCCCCCCTTCCATCCTGGAGACCCTATTGCGGACCTACTTCCCCGATCAGGACTCGCTGCAACTGTACGATATCCCATTCGACTTGGGGTCCATGCGCAAGATTGGCGCGCACACCGCCGCGATGGAGTCGTTGGCAGTCAAGCTACAGGCCCAACCCCCTGGAAGGATTTTGCTATTTGTTAACACCCACAGCGACGAGAACAGAGGCGATCTGTTCGCTGGGAATGATGCAAAAGTTGGAGAATTCGCCGTCGAGGTCACCCAGGTTAGTTCTTCATTGCTGCTCGCATTGCCAGCTGACGTTTGCAGTTTTTTGATACGCTCATCCCTCCTTCGATGAGGCATGTAATTCGCGGCCAAACCCTGGTCATGCTGACCTGTGGGTGGGTCTTTTCCTACCCAGAGTCCCGAAGCGCCCTCAAGCGGTCCTTTGAAAGGTAAGTACTAGCGTCTTGCTTGTCGCTTGAATTTGCTGATTCGTTTGTTTAGCATGGGGTTGCAAACCATCATCGCGTTCACTGCCGTCCGATTTCAGGGAGTACTGGCGTCGTTCTTCCTGAACGCGCTGTTTTTTTCTCACCTTGTGGAAGGGTTCGGTGTTCGCGAATCATTCCCAAAGGCCCTCTCAAACAGCTTCGACCTTGGTCCGCATTCCGACGTTGTGCTCTTCGAGTCCCTCCCCTCAATTTCTCATCACTCTGCTACCATGTCCATCACCAAGTTTGTATGGTGGAATTCTCACCACCGGCCATATGGTGTCACGCTCCCGCTCGTTTGTCCAGTATGTCATGCTGTCCGTCCTTGGAAAGAGCTCACTCTGCAACCTGGTGGGTGGGCCACAGAGTGTGAAAACCCGACCTGTGGGCTGCAAAGTGACGGTTCTCGAGAGCGCCCTGTGGCCAGGTTGTCAGGAATAAAGCCAGACGACATTACGTTTGTCACTCCGGTGAAGAAACGTCCAAGTGGATGGTTTTCGGTAGATGTCACCTCGATGTTTTCGTAGTAGCTGTTACCGTACTAAAGAAATGACAGTCTATATACCTCGCACAACGCCACCGGGTCCAAGGTGTCACGGATCCACCAGATGGACGCCTTACCTCTCCGTTCGTATGGCACCGACATCTCCAAACTGTCTGCCACCATGACCAACATCCAGAAAAAACCACAGGTGCCAAACACTTACACAACGTCTCCAAACAGAAACGGTTTATTCACGCGCTGACGTCCCTACGCAATCGACAGGCTCGTCAACTTTGGTGCCCTCGTGGATGTGGTCGTACGGACTAGTCAGCCATTACAACCAATGTGCTCTCGCATTCTAACACCACAACCCTGCCTAGTCACCATATCAATGTGCTGGCCGTTTCGTTAAGGATGCTCTCGACATGCAACGGATGTTGGGCAGCTGGAAGATAGGTGCTCTCATAGGCGTGCTCGTCAGGGACAGCGTCGTATACCTCCTCTTGTACGCTGTCCTCGTTCGGGCGTTCCTGTGGACGGCGCTGACAAGGTCCATCTAGGAACCAGCTCGCAACGACCCTGCTTGTCATCTCTGTCTGGGGCACGAGTAACGTACGTCGCATCGCACGGTGGCTGTCTGCTCCATCCCGTCTGATCTGTTTTTGGGCTCACGTACTTTAACCCACAGCCACCCACCTTGCTATCATCGCCGCATACGCGCAAAACGAAGCGCCTGTGCTCGTCCCGCGGTTGGTACTCAGCTTTCTGGAAAGCTATGATGAGAGCCGCCAGCATAGCCAACACGGTGAGAATGCCGTCGAGGGGTTGAGGGCGTTTCAGTAGATGGTGGAGGGGTTTGTTCATTGGGTCGAGTGGCCCTGGGACGGGATGGGCGAGAGCCACGCGCAACGGCAATGGAGCCAAGAGCATGCGGTGGTGCGCTAGCGCAATAGGCGATGCGATCTATTAGGCCCGGTCGAACGCTGCTGGGCCATGCCGGAAATCCCAACCCCCGAACTTTTTGGACCAGGTTGGCGGTACATTTGAGAAAAAGGATGTGTATGCTTTGGACACTGTATATGGGTCGGCTTCCTGTGAGTCTCTGGATTTACGTGTAGAGTTCTACTCACGAATTCGCGACAGCTCAATTACAATGCATTGACACCCAGGATCTTTCTACCTACCTGAAGACCCATCTGCCGTTCTACTGACAGCTACGTCCAGATACAAACGTTGGGTCCTGTGATCCTTACTCTTGTACGTCATCAGCCAACCCCTGCCATTCGCTCTGTACCCCTCCACTCCATCGAGAATGTTGAGGATTTCTCAAAACCCCACACGTTCTTCCCGGCCACGAAGGGCATATCACTTGCTGGCACGGGCTTCCTCAGTATCACTTCAGCGGACCCCAATCGTCGAGACAAGGTGATCCGACCCGTGCTCGCGTCAGGGCTTCGGTTCTACTTCCACTCTAGTCTATTCGATCTGCCGATGTTTACTGTGCCTACTGACTAGGGTTGCACGGTTTTGGGTGCCTCTGTGCGAATGCCCTTGAACAGGGGCTGTTCACTCATTGTCTTGTCGTTCATGGTCGTGCTTTGATTTGGGGTTCGCGTTAGTTGCAGACATGACGTTCGTGCAGCAATCCGCTGGACGTATTCTACGTACCACGTTCGAAATCTGCCTCGGAGGACGGGGTGTACCAGCCTGGGCATGTCTCGCGTTGTGCAAGATGGTAAAACGACAGATGTAGGTTCAATCGCCTCTGTTTTGTCGTCCTTTCGTGTCCGACTGATGTCATCAGGTGGGGTTCGATGACCTCGCTTTGCCAGTTCAAGATTGTGCCTCAGGAGGTAATCAGAAAGACCGATGGTAGACAATCCGTACGTCTACCTACCAAAGGGTTGCTGAGTGATACTGATGCTAGCGTTCGACCATTTAGCCTTGGTACCGATGCTTCGACCTGAACCCCCCGAACTTGGAGAGCTCATCGGCATTCCTAATGCCGGCCGCCTCGTTCACTGACTTGTTCACGACCTCCCTAAACTACAGTAGGTCTTCCCTTTTCTTCCCGTTGAGCGAGATCCTGACCGAAGTTGCCAGGCTACAGCCCAAGCACAACCTATTACCTGTCCCCTCCTGCGCATCGACTTGACCATTGTGCGCGACTTCTGCTGAGATGGGAAGATCCACGACAGCGCTGAGACGTTCCTCGTCCTCGTCGAGGACGTCGACAGGGAGATCATCCTCTTCCACAACACCTTCGTCAACGTTGCGCGGAAGATGAACACAACAAGCTCGCTGACAAAGTCCAAGTCGGCGTCCTATCGACGCTTGACTCACTCGCAGTCGGACATACCTGGTCCTCAAACTCGGAGTCACCACCAGTGAGATTAGTACAACTCGCTCCTAGCGTTGCATGACACCCCTCCGTGCTTGCTTCACCCTTCGCAACTAGCAAGCGTTCTAGCGCCTGCTTGAGCGGGACCGCAGCTCCACCGGCGACCGGCAATCTGGCCGGAGCACTGGTACGGGTGCCAGCAAATCCTGGACGCGCAAGGACATCGCCTTCGCACTCGAGGTAAGCGTGGTTGACCATCTCGGGCGCGCAGGGCTGCATCACGTATGTGCGTTGACCGAGCCTCGACTATGTGCGGATGCTCCTCGCATACCCGCTCATCGACGTCAATCTTTGCGACGAGGAGAACCATTTGACGGTGCTCCATCGAGCGTTGTATGCAGGGAATATCGAGGCTGCGTGGGTGTCCTGTTTTGCTCTTGATCGTCAGTAGTTTTGGCTTACGGGTCAGGGTAGGATCACGTTGCTCAAGCGCACGGACGCCGATACATCTATAAAGGATGTGGAAGGGTACACGGCGTTTGATCTGTACAACCCTACCATCCGGAGTGCGAACCCGACGTCTCTCGAGGTGGGTACGCTGACCTGCTGACATGGGGTGCCAATCGGTGGGCGCTTTCATGACCAGAATGGGTCCAAGGGCTAACTTTTGCATTATGCATCTCTCGCAACGTGTAGTAACGCCCCTCTGGGTCTTGGAGATGGCAACGATCGTACGCACCCCGACTACATCATCGTCCTCAAGAAAGATGTACCGCTTCCCGTCTCTCATACGCTGAAAGAGCGGCTCCTCCCGGTCAAGGTGCGAGACGTCGGCATGTCGAAATTGCATACAGGTGAGAGGTGCGATGTGTAACATTCGGGGCTACTAATGACCCATGTACAGTGATTTGTACGGACGAACCGCGCGACGACGACAGTCTATGTGGCTTCGTTACTTGTGGACGGTGTGGATCCTATCAGATCATCGCATGTTACGCACTCTGATCCATGTGACCACCTTTCAGCCTCGGTCCGTTTTCTCACACGTTATATACCCCAATACCGCCGGCCCTTTCCTCGCACTCCATCGTGTCCGTCGTCCTCGGTCAAGACCATACCTCCACCTTGACAAATGCAGGTGAAGCCATAAGCAGGGGATTGAACGGATATGCCATCAAGGCGGGCCAAGGAGGTTCCACAGACGAGTTGATCCAGACGACACCGCGCAAGATCAGTCATCTGAAGGAAGAGCTTTTCAAAGGTGTCGTCGCTTGCTGGTCGGGGGATGTGTGGACATGGGGCACGAACAGTGGTCAACTTGGTGAGTTTACATTTGGAGCGTACATTCCGAACAGGAAGCGACGGTTTTTCTTTTCTCAGGATAGCAAGACAGCGAGTCCCATCCAAGCCCTCCCTCGCAAAGTGACAATCATCACGCAGCCGATTCGCACTATTGCAATGTCGGTCAGCCACCCATAGTCCATAGCTGTACGCGACAAACTGACAATGGTATTTAACTTGGTAAGAAACGGCGATCGTGTGCCTATTCATGTCGAGTTCTGCAACCCAATGCATCCCATCCCCAACACCCACTGATCTACGACACTCGGGCACTATCCATTCGGGGGCACCGTCAGAAAAACCGCTGTCCTTCCGGATCCCAGATGACCCTGGTCGACGGTAGGTTCAATGACGGCTAAGTAAAGCAAACTGCACACACCATTACTCGGACGCTTCCGACGCGAGGTTTGGATCCATCGTCCGCTGGTCGTGACTGATAGACAACGAGTTGTCGCCACCGTCGCTAGGAAGGTCAAATAGGGCTTGCTTCACCTGAAGTGCCTTGTTGAGTGCGGGGCGCTTCTGCCTTTCGGTTTACAGCGCGCTGTCCCCTCTGATCTTGAGTGCCTCGTCTTGAGTGCCTCGTTCAGTATGAGAGGTTGTTTCCTTTAGTTCTACTATGCCTCGTCCACTGTTGGATGCATACCCCGAAGGGTCTTGTTCGGTGTGCCTGGGGTAGTCAATTTGCGTGGTTGGGATCCATTGTTAAGTATCGAGAAGCGCTGCGATGGCTTGGTGTCGTCGACACGTTGTGCGCCTGAAGACATCCCTGGCTCGACATCTTATGCGTCGCACAGGGCCCCGTTGTCATCAGGTGGACGGGTAGGGTGTACCAAGGATGGCGCCTCGAGTACTAGTGTTCAATACAGAAGCAAGAAGGATATGGTGAATCACCAGCCTCGTCGAAATCAAATCCATTCCGTTGGCCGGATTGCACGTTGACCTATGCGATGGTAAAAACGGGGCTCAAAACAGAAACAGATGCGTACGTCGAGGAGATCGCTTGCGTTGTTCTCACCTCGTGCCTCGGATGCGCTGTGTTCGTCAGGTTTTTCCTGAAGTATGTATTAAAGGCGGTAAGCAAGAAGGATGTAGTGATCACCAACCTCGTCGTGACCAAACTGACTCTGAGCGGATTGGCTGGATGGCACCTCTGCCTACACGACGGTAAGAACATGCCTCGAACAGCAAACGACGCATACATCGAGGAGATCGTTTGCGTCATCTCTGCCCCATAACTCAGTACTCAGATGTGACATGCTTATCAAGCGGGTCCTTGGGTATGTGGTCAGCGAAACGCGCACGCAATATTACATAACGGGTGAACCAAGAAACCCCTACCAGATTGCCAGAAACAAACCTTCAGTCACTACAGATTGTCACAGTCTGTCACACAGTCACAGTGTTGCAAGCCCCACTGACCAAGGCATAAGCAGTTGAATTCACCAGGCGAGGTTTGAAGCTTGGGCAGCATGGCGCCTGTTCAGCTGCCCCATATGCCATCCCAAGACTTTGGCCCATTTCCACAAGAGCCCCATGAACCTCCAACTGTTGCAGATTTTACTTCTGCCCGGGAATATGAAGAATCAGTGCTGGATGCGCTCAGTATGTCTCTGTTGTCTGCGCATTCCTGCTGACCTCTGAGTGTTAGCCAGGGAGGAATCCATGCGGAGAGGGGAGAGAAGCTCTCCAGCAGGCAAAGCATTACAATTGGCTTCTGCATGAGAATCTCGCACACCGTATGTGCCACCCATCCCCTTCTGTACGTGTTCACAACCCCGTTGACACAAGCTATCTACACAGACCAACCAGGGCAAGGTTACGAAGATATGCTCAATCCGATTATTCAGCGTGCTGTGGATGCAGCTATGGCCCGGTTTGAAGCAACCTTGCAGGACCGCGTTCCTACCCTAATAAACAATGCACTGAACGAAAAATTCAGTGCACTTGAGGTTTGTCTCATTAGATCCACCCATGAAACATCAAACATTAACCAAGTCTTCAGTCGGAAGTTCGGAAGCTGCAGAAGGATATGAAGAGAGATGTTGCAAAAGTTGAAAAACTCACGACAAATGTGTCTCGAGCGCTGACTATGCTCTCATGCCACGTGTACAAGGTTGGATCAACTTTTGTGTCACACATACTTTGCACTTAAGGGCCCTTAGGAGTACAACAAGACATGTCTGGATGGGAGCCGTAAACCCTACAAGATCGTGCCTTTCTCCGATGGAACTCTGCCTACTGATCATCCTGTGCGTTCCTAATCGAGACAGTCATGTTCTCAAAATCACTTGCCATATAGCACAATTTACCATCGCTGTGCTCCAAACACGATATCCTCAACTTATCCAGGGACCATGTGGCCGCATATTACGCAAATTATGGGCTTGAAGCTGTTCGTGGTCGTGGCGGTGACTACATTGCACGTATCAGGAAAGCAATTGCCCAACATATCGGCTGTCCTCAAGATCTTGACGAGAATTAGTTAGAGTAAATCAATTTTTGTACATTACCTTGCTTGCCGTGGTACACACGTGACGATGTGCACGTGATGAGATAAAGAAATTGCACGTGATGGTGACACCATGGTTAGCTTCGTCATTAGACCCTTATCGCGTATGGAACCCGATTAATCCCAGTGAGAAAGAGGGTTATGAGTTCGCATGTCAGGATATTACCTTGCTTGCAAGGTCACTGTCGACGAGCCGCGGTACACACGTGATGAGGTGCACGTGACGCAATTGCACGTGATGACGACATCTTGGTTGGCTTCGTTGTTAGACTCTTATCACGTATGGAACCCGATTAATCCCAGTGAGAAAGAGGGTTATGAGTTCCATGTCAGAATATGTATATATAGGCCATAGGTATACATACAGACGCATTAAGCTTCAAGAATCACCGTCACCATAGCTCATCCTTGTATGAGTGCGTATGTAGATGAAGGGAAATAGATGAAGGCCTCTCTATGAGCCATAGGTCTCATAGATTAACATCGTTCTCACTTGTCAGCCATTTGGGTCTGGGACGCGCATGCCATCCTGTGCCATTCTAGATATTACAATCTTGCAATGAACCTATGCCGTCGTATGTGCAGGGATCCATCCACCCCCTACCACGATACACTGTCAGCCTTCTGACCTCCATTCCATTACTGCTAGCATCCCTCATTACTCCTTCTCTTCTTGACACTCAATGCATTGGCAAGACAGCGATTTTCGTGATAACTTCAGTGGTTAACACTTACCGACAACGACGCATACGCGATGGGAGCGTCAGGATGTATCGAAGATGCTGAGGACGTGTCAAACAACTTGCGGAACACGTCAAAATGAGTCAGCAGACGGTCAAAGCAAATGAATTTAAGATACCTACCTAGGAGGGTCCAAGGCGATCCGGACGACACGGCAGGTGAAACGGACGAGTCGGGAGCATCAAATCATGATGAGGACAAAATATGCGTGCCGAAGAGGCTGCTAAACACGTCAGAACTCGGGAGAAAATGCTTGGAGCAGAGGGAGGAGGACAACTCACCTCAGGGAGCTCGAAACGAGCTGGACGACCCGGGCAGCGAAGCAGCCACACCAAGCGACGCCCACAGGCACCAGGAGTGTCCTAGAAATATCAGAGATGAGCGTGTTGATAGAATGAACGGGCCAGATCAAAATAGAGCCCCTGGAGGCGATAGAGGTGAGCAGGGGGAGTCAAGAGGCATTGAGGTCGATTCGGACTACCGAAATGTTGTAAACGACGCAGAATGCGATGGGACATGTCCCAGGTGCGAGGAAAACGAGGGCGTCGTCGAAACAAACGCGCAACGTCAAGATCAAGGGCCAGGAGGTGCTGAAAGTGACCAGGTCGAGTCGAGAGCTGTCGAGCACAATTGGAAGCGCGAAATCGATGGCGATGGCATTTTATACGTTGGGAATGGTGGACGAAAGGATGGCGCAACGAGCGGCGCATAGTACGACTCGAAACATGACTGCTAGCTGAAAACCAAGCGAATTAACACGCAAGTGCATGACGATGGACGCACCTGAGCCATCCACGCCCGGGCCGTCTCCCAGGCATTCCAGACAACCGAACACCCATCCGAACACACCACGTCGTCGAGGACGACTGAGATTGCGACCTACAGGCGTCAGTAACCCCGGGATGAGTTACCAGGTCTTTTGGTGCCCATGGGTATGAGGGATGGGTACCGGGTATACGGGTCACAGGTCCAGTCTCTAGATATGCAAACGAACGTGCCACGTCGAGTTAGAGGGCCAGGGGGCCACCAGAGAGAGCAGGAGGCGATAGGACGCGTCGAGGGCGATTCTGGCCGTGTGAACCCTGGCGACGGCATAGATGGTGGGACCTGTGCTCACTTCCCAGCAGGTTTCGAGGATGGCTTGTTTTCGTTCCCGTGGAGACAGGGTAGTGGAACGGAAAGACAAATATGCATACAGCTCGTGGTGATGACAGTCACGAAAAGAGTGAACCGGTTGATGCATTCCTAGTCCTTTCCTTAGTCACATCCCCAGAATCATCCAACGGAGGTATATAAGTTCGGGATTTCAATTTCAGCTCTGAGAGATGGTTGAACCTCTCGAAGAAACTGGCAAATTTCACTTCTCTTGTCAATAGCACACACGGATATCCAAGCTTAACATTCCTTATTCAAGCAAGGTTATTGCCGATGCAGGCGGCACTCCCAAGTTTATAGAACGCTGTAAGCTCCAGCTGTGCACCCACGTGACCAGATCGCGGGAACGGAACGGAACGGCAGTCAGAACGGAACTGTGCGCGAACGATGCGATGCTTCAATTTTATCACGTGACCTATTTTGTTCCGAAACAAGTTGTATTTACTCGCCCACTGCACGTCAAATCTTGGCTCAATCTCCTTTGAGCAACCTCTTTTGAGTGAGTGTTCACTCACTGGCACATGTAGTTATTCTCACCATGACAGCAGATGCTATGGCTCGAACCAAGGGGCCTCTGAACCCTTGTCCTACTATGCCCAATGGGGTCACAAGAAATCTTCGGGATCGGCGGAAGCTGCAGGTCATGACTGTCGTACCTACTGTGGCAAAGACGCCAAAGAAGAATGGTAGAGCTGGACGTAGCAAGAAGCGCAGTAACGGCGGTCAAGCACCCCGCCTCGACCTCTGCATGGTGAGCGACGAAGAACTTGGCGATGAAGAATGTGACAACGAAGAACCTGTGCCACGAACACCACATGTAACACCGCCCCTTTCCCTTCTTCCCCAACCGCTAGCATCTTGCAGCAAGAAGCGCAGTAATGGCGGTCAAGCACCCCGCCTAGACCTCTGCATGCTGAGTGACGAAGAACTCGGCGATGAAGAACGTGACAATAAAGAACCTGTACCACGAACATGGCACGTAACACCGCCCCCTTCCCCTTTTTTCCCCACCATCAGCATCTTCGCCTATCCAAACCCGGCATAACAAGGTCTGTCTTTATTTTTCTTTCTTTCTGTCATTCGTTCACCCCCTACCATTCAGTTTTCTAACCTGTGCCAGGATGTGGCAGATGCAGGTACGCCCTTCTGATATCATTAGGCATGATGATTGTGGTTAGTAACGCATACAAGGCAGGCCCACCCAACCTACATGAGCAGCCGATCTGGAAGGTTCCCATACCCACCCTATGGTCCATGGCCACGACGAGTCTACTGAACTGGACATCTGAATCGTCCGAGGGGTCTCGTGTCCATGATCGTGAATGTTTCGAAGAGGCGCTAGGAGCGATTTGGACCGTAGCATTTTATAGAATCTCAAGGGTTCATCGAGTACAGTACCCATACCGATATTTTAATTTCGAATCATCAACCCATTCCTACGCGTGAACCTGACCGTCAGCCATCTCGCATGTCCGGATGGGTTCGAACCTTCTCTTCTTCCTGGTGTCTAATGTATGACGATGTGAACGTTGTCATCTGTTACCGTTGACCTCACTATCGTTGTACACCTCGCTGCAAGTGTCGCCCCGCAAGAAACGCATCTGTACCGGCTTAGACGATGAAACCACCCCAAAGCGACGCAGACTCGCGTACGTCCTCGTCTCTCCCTCCACCGCGCTCACATCCTGCATAGCCTGAGGCTACCCCCAACCATTACTGCGCAAACTCCTCCAATCATTGCCTTCCCACCTCGCCCGTGTCGAACACATACACCCCAGTCTCCAGCACGCTCAGATCTCTCATGCCCTCGCCACCTGTGTAGTCGCCCAGTCAGAACAGACTGGCACCATTCGCAATGCTCAACCCCCTCTCCATCACCGCTTATGCCGGGTTCACCACAACGTTTGACGAGCACGACCTCAGGTGCACCTGCTGGATCTGAGAGTGGGATACCATGTTCCTCCCCACGCTCACTCAGGACGATCCCAATCCATCCCTCGTACCCGCTGCTCCCCCGAAAAAGGACTGGACGCATGGATCGATGGGCTTCGTCATCGATCCCACCTCCCATTACCCAAAGACAGCCTTAAAGCCCGTCCCTGTATACGTCATCGGCATCGGGGTCGAATTGGACATTGACAAGGGCATGGCTGGCGGCATGGCAGCAGTCGCACAATGAACGGCCGACGCAGACAAACGTCGCGTGCAGTTCCGCTCAGAGTCTGACACCTGGGTCAGCGTATGTCGTTCGCTCTGTTCCCTCGCCCTCGCCGCTCATCTTGCTTCGCGTAGAACCACTCAGGTACCACCCCCTTCCCGAATGTGCGCATGGCAGACCTGGCCCAACTCGTCGCTCACACCCGGCCATCATCCCTCACCCGAGTGCTTGCATCCGCACCACCAAAGGGCACAGCCGCCCTTGCGAACGCCCTGCCCTTCAGCCCCTCCTCTCTTCCAAGTCTAGCAAAACTTCCTCTACACCTCGCGAATTCCCTGTTACAACTTCCATTGCGAAACCTCACCCTACCAATGCTTCACCACCTAGACCTGCTCCCTCACTCCCTCAAACACCACGGCATAAGCGTGTTGATCCTCTCGCAGGTCTCCTCTACAGACACCTGCTTGTAAACGTCTTCGGTCCGAGGGATCCGACTCGCTCCCCACAACACCTGTGGACCAGCGTGGTCCCGATGCCCAGACTGCACCTTCAACTCCGAGCACCTTCCGCCGTCAAGCCCTATACGATGGCCTCCGCCTCAAGCCATCGACATCCCGCACTCGGGGACAATGTTGCAGCAAAGTACGTGCCCTGCTATGGTGGAAAGAGTTAGCTTGACGAAATTGGGTATAGCGTGAGGTCCTATTGCGACGCACACCCTGTGGAGTCTGCGACGAGAAAAGTCGCAAGTCGTGGCGAAGCCAGTAAGTATGCTCCATTTTCATTTGGCTGAGTCGTTCCCTCAACTAAAGAGCAATACAGAAATGGTGAAAGAGTTGGGCGATACCCTTGCTTCCCCTGCTGGCTAGCCCGCCCCTCCCTGCTCCGATAATCCCAGTGTTGATGAGGACGACAAGGCTCTATTTTTGGCTGAGGCTCTGTGCGGCGTGTATGAATAGCTTGTACATCTAGGTTTGTACTGGCGCACGACGAAGACGACGTGAGGCAATAATGTATTCGCGGGGAGGGCAAGAGCAGCTGGCTCCATAATGAGCGTCCGCTGAGTACCCATTTTCTTCATACCTATTGACTTCTGGCTCCTGCCAACTTTTAACTCACGCCGATTCGGCGTTCGCATACCCGTATTCATCTCAAGCAGCGAACAACGAAATTGACTCGGTGGAAGGCACACATCAACGCGACCGTTACGCAACTATTCGGCAACATGGTCCATGATCTCTTCTATCGGTAAGTAAGAACAGTTGACACTCTGCTCTCGAGCGCTTAATGCATTACTAGCTATGGCTTTACCGAAGCTGCCGGTACCTTCCAGCAGTTCAGCTTCAAGAGAGGCGGTGAAGGAGACGACGCTGTGATTGCGAATGCATAGGATTGAAATATGCGAACTTCACAACCCTCCCGAATTGTCTCACGGCCTTTTACCCATCTGAGGGGCGGGCCAAAGAATTCGGGATGACAAGGTTGGGGGGAGAGGCTGGCGATATGGGTGAAGGCTCGCGTCAACAAATCTTACCCTGATGTTGGTAGCTAACTTTTCTCAGATTTCATCACTACATCCATCCGCTCCACTTCAACTTACATGGACTACCCGATGGGTGTTTGGGCTGCTAATTGTAGAAATGGGCTATTGAAAAAGAGCTGGAAACCTCTGTAAAATACTCAGTAAGTCACTAAGTAAGACTAAAGGTACTATGGTGCGATGTAGTTAATGCTTATGTAATCTGTAAATACCTAATATGGAATAAATTCCAACACTCCCCCTCAAACACAAGGGGCTGGGACACTAGCTGTGAGTGTTTGTCCTAATGGATAAAAGATATAAATAAAAGAAAATATACCAAAAGATGTAATTAAATGAATGAATCGTAGTCCGTAGTGTGTCTGGTGAGGTCACGTCGCGCTGCGCTGGCGCGGTTACCCGATATGGAAAGTCGCGGCTCGGCTATGGTTGCGCGTTGTCTAAGTGCGCGCGCTCGGCCTCGATCGACTCCAGGGGCCTCGTCTTCGCGTATCGCGGTCTGGGATCGCTCCTACACCATCTCCTGTCCATATACATCGTATCCGGCGCGTCAAACTCGCCCGATTCGGCTTCGACGCGTCTGGATGACCTGGTAGGTCTTCCTGGTGGTGCTGACACTGGTAGGTCGCGTTTTCAATCGTCCTCGTCGACGGGGTGGATCGACCAGCTCGATGGGGCGTCTGTGGTGATGGCTGGGTGGCTGGGATGGCCTAGGTACGTCCGCCTTGACGTTGCGCGTGTCGTGCCGGTGCTGACTGTCTTGCCCAGCTAGCGATCGCGTTCCGACTCGTTTTGAGTCGTAGCGTGCACCGCTCGTTACGCCGTGCTTCCAGCCTTCATTCCCATCGTATCCATCGCCTCCGACAACGTTTCGGCGCCTCCAATCGCGCTCGACGTTGCCCATCGCCTCCTGCTCGCCCAAATGGCCTCCTGGCCCTCTATCTCGACCTGGCGCGTTCATTTCGACGTCGCCGCCGCTCCCATCGTGTCCACGGCCTATCCCATCGTATCCGGCGCCTTCGACAACGTCTTGGCGGTCCAAATCAACCTCGATGCCTCTCGACGCCTCTGGTAGGTCTAAACGACCTCCTGGGCCGGTATCTCGACATGGTGCGTCCGTTTCATCGGCGCACTCACTACTGACGACCCTAGGGTGTTCCTGGACGTCGTGGACACTGCCTGGTACGGCCGTTTCGCCTTCCGGGTCGTATGGACACTCTGGGGCGCCATCTGGTGAGTTCTCCACCTCACCCTGCTCTGACCGTTGGCTGACGCGTTCTGACGCGTCTCGCAGGTTCTTCGGCCTCGTCCCAGCGTCCTCAACGTGTCCTGACGCTCCCGACGCGTCCGCTTCATTCCTGGTACGTGCGTCGTCGGAGCTCGCCACTAACATTCTCTCCCCCTCGAGCTCGACGCTCGGGGGTTCGTTCGATGGGTTCACGGGTTCGTCAGGTGGTGGAGGTGGGTCTGGAGGACCTTCAGGTACGTTGTCGACGTTCTCCTTATGGTGCTGATCGTTTTCGACAGCCCTCGTCGTCGACCGTCCACGCGCCAACGCGCTTGGTCTCTCCCCCTCGGTCGAGTCGCCTCGATGCATCCTCGACCTCTCCGCCTCGTTCTGGACGTCTCGGCCCATGCATACGACCTCCCTGCCAACACCTGCGTCTGCGCTTCCATGCGCGACGCTCCCGTTTTGTTCAGTGGCGGTCTCGCCCCCTGGCTTGACCTGCACGTCCGCGGGGCGTTGTGCTGCATCAGGTGGGTGATCGGATGGTTCGGGAGGCTTGCCATGGCCTCTACTGTCGACATCGACGTCTCCCGCGCCCTTCGCGCCCTCTCTCGGCGCCCTCGACACCTCCACCTGCCTCGACTCGACCTCCTCGACTCTCCGCTCGCCATCTCGCTGTCCCGCGCCTTCAGGCTTGTCGGGCGGCTCTGTAGGCTCGTCTGGACGACGTTCAGCGTCGCCCGTCGCGTCCGCAGGGTCCTCTGACGGTCTGGCTGGATCCGTCGTCATCTCCGTCTCGGCTGGGTGGTTGCACGACGCGCTTCGTGCGCTCGCGCTGGTTGTCGCTGGTGATGCCTGGCCTTGGTCCCGAGTGACCTTGGCATGGTCTGGTTCGCATGGGGTCAGCTCTGTGCTGCCGTCGCTCGCCTGTGGTGCACACTCCCCCTCGAGCGGCGCGCTCTGGGGTGCACTAGGTAGTGTCGTCGTGGTGGTGGTCTCGTCTTCGGACGTCTCCACGCGACTGGTTTCGTTGGCCGTCTCCCTCTCGTCCTCGTCGCTCGCCACTACCCAGAGTGGCTTGAGCTCGTCTATGGGGTTCTGCGACCCGTCCGCTGGCCTTGTGGGCTCTGCGCACGTTGCGTGTGGGTTCGTGGCGTCAGCGGTCGCGTTGCCGACCTGCTGGATGGCCGCTGGGGGTTCGTCAACACCTTGTGTATGGGCGACGGCACGGCTGCGCGAGGGACTTCCGGGTCGCGCGCACTTTGGGGATGTCTGGGGCTGGACCGTGGCTGCGCGAGGGACTTCCGAGGTCGCGCTTCTGCCATCTGTTGTCTTTTCGCCTTCCTGACGTGATGGTTGGGGCTTGAGAGGTTGCGCTGTGGCTGCGCGAGGGACTTCCGAGTCGCGCGCCACGCTTGTGGCCTCTCCGCACCGTTTGACTTCCGTTTGGAGTCGTTTGGCGACTTGCAGCTGCCATCGAGCGAGGCAGCGCCGTCCGTACATAGTGGTGGGCTGTTAGTTGGATTTTACTGTAGCGAGTACCGTAGCGTAGTCGGATGCAGGTGTCGCGCGCTGAGCTTCCCGCGCGGCCCGAATGAGTATCTCGCGGTACTCCGTCCATTCGCGCCCGTTGAGACTCGAGACTTGAAGTCTCATGCCGTCCTCGAGTTCGACTTCGTAGTAGGGCATTTTGCGAGTCTGATGAGTGAGCTGTTCCAGCTGCTGAGGAGCTTCAGGCAGGGCTCATAACCTGTAGGAATAGGCTATTGAAAAAGAGCTGGAAAGCCTGTAGGATACTCAGTAAGTCACTAAGTAGAACTAAAGGTACTATGGTGCGATGTAGCTAAGGCTTATGTAAGCAGTAAATACCTAATATGGAATAATTCCAACACCAAAATCCATTTCCCAGCAATTTCGACACTACGCTACAGCACGGGAATGCTTCGACTACCTTATGAGACGGTTCGACGTGGCACCACGCCAGCAGTCGGGCGAAACACCGCACGGGAGAGTCAGCAAAGGCGCAGCCGCAGCCAAGGCACCGGGCAAAACGACCATGGAAGAC
>JBBPMO010000810.1:0-16375 GCA_038090315.1 Xanthoconium stramineum | reverse complement strand
AGGATGTCTAATGGAAGCTGCCGGCCGGTCGCCCGCAGTTCGTCGATAGAGACCACCACAATGTCCTTACGGACGTCCCGAATCTGGTCGAGCAGCGACGGCTTGGTGTAACCGTCGTAGACAACTACGCGGATGGACGGCGTGTCTTTGATGACGCGAGCCAAGATGGAGAGGAGTTCGGCGTTGGTAAAGATACCGATACATTCCGGCTCATTGAGTGAGTGTTTGAGACCAGCCTCGCTAAGAATATCACGAGTGGCTGCAACTGGAGTTGCAATCATCGAACACGCATGTGACATGAGTTGCCAGTTCACACTGTAAACAGCAAAACACTCATGAGCTCTACTCACTGAGGCCAACAACAGGAACTGGAACGCAAAAGACGCTGTGACGCACCTGGTCTGCGCATAAATGCTAAACACATCCGTCTTGAGAAGCCCATGATGCAGCAATCCCCGAGCGAGCTCCGATACCCGTTCCTGGACATCGAGGAAAGAGATATACTCGAAATCGCTCAACTCGAAATACGTCCACTTCTTGGTCTCGGTCACCTCCTTGCTTGCGACAATCTTCCTGACCTCCTTTTCTTCTTCGTGGATGTCGATGACGTTACGCCACCCAAGGGCCTCCCGAGAGCCGTGGGTACGCGCGGCCCACAAAATGACGTCCGGAAGCACCTCGATTCCCTCAAGCGGACGCGTCACTAGCCGATCTGCTGTGATGGCCAACCTGCGAACAGTGCCCTCGCCATCTGAAGGTATAACCACGGAACCTTTGCCAAAGAAACTGGCGTGTCTGTAGGACATGGAATCAGGTGAGGTCGTAGTTCAGACAATAGTCGTGATCCTGGTTGCAGTCATGTCCATCACTGCTGGAGAGGTCGAGGCTCCATGGTGTGGTTTGATCATTTCGACCGATTCGGCGTTCCCCGTTACGAGTGACAAAAGTGACCATATTACCTTAGTGTGACATGTGACAGCCTGGAACGTTTTCGTCAATCCAGTTCGTCGCGAGACTGTTTGTGTCTACATTGTAGTAGATCCGCGCACCCTCGCAAGGGAGCCATTCCAAGATGCTAGTGCGATGTAAAATACCTCAATGCGAGCCGGCCTGGTCAAAGGTCAAAATTGACAACCACAGCGATGACGTGTGACAGACGAATTGATCGAAATGATATGTACAGTACTTTCAAGTTGACTGATATGACTATGCATTACTTATTGGTTAATAGGTCATTGGTCAGTAGCTGGTTGGAGCCACGACTGCAGGCCGTTCGGCGATCTCTTGGGAAGTGGAAAGAAGTCATCACCACGGCGCCTGTAGTTTTTACGTGTGTGCTCGCTATTTCGAGGTGGGCGTGATCGGCCATGCTGTTGTAACAACGCATGTCTGGGTTCGATATGACTATTTCCAGCTGACGAGTCCAGGACCACCAATGGCGTTCATCCTGCACATGATCAGGTAGGCGAGATAGCAGTATTCTGCTCCACAAATCAGTGGCGTGGCCGAACATGTGCACCCAGCATGGTACGGTACATCTGATCAGATCTTTAATACCCTCGGCGGAGTTTCACCTCCGCGGTGTATGTATGCCTCATTTCTCCAAGTACCACTATCACCCTCAACGTGTAGGTCTCGATCCAGGTCTATATCAATTAGTGCGGGCGTTAGAGCATGCAGAGAGGTGGAATGTCGGTGGCTGGGCAGATATCGGACGTCAGCAAGGACGGCCCGGGAGACGGACATAATGAGTCAGGGGACATCGACGACGTCCCCAAAAACCTGACTTTACATCATGGTATGAGATGTACATAATAGAATATTGTGGTTCGAGACGCCGTGTTGTTACAGAACATCAATCGTGCGTACGTTGTCCAAAAAATCGGCCTGCGAGACACCCTCCTGGAATCGTACAGTGATCAAGCTATCCGCCGCGACCCGCCTGTAGTCCATCCCACCGCGACCAGTAGATGTCAGCAAGAGTGCATCAAATGGCTGACGGAGACGAGCCACAAGCCGTCGTGCTCGCGTCGCTCTGTCCACTGGTGCCGCACGCGCCGGAGTAGGGTGGGACAAGAATTTTGGTTCAGAAGTCGTCATGGGAACATCACGGATTTCATCATCATCTACTTCTTCGTCAGAGATCTGTTCATCATCCTCTACGAATGCGCCACGCTCCAGGAGAGTGTCCAACCATGGGTGAACAAGATATAGACTCTCCATCCGAGAGAGGTCATGCCTTGTCCTGATTTCGACCGTGCCAAAGATGGCGGTGTCTGCTTGGTAAACATGGTATGAACCCACTCGTGATGGCGAAAGAGGCGGAAGTTCGAAAATGATGCATGAGAGTGTCATTCGAGTCTCCGCAAATCGAGGTGTCGGAAGTTCATTGAGACGATCATATAGCCTCAACGCCACGCCAAGGTCAAATAGAAGGGGATGTGACCCAGCGAGGGCTGGTTCCATCTCAGAGCCCCGGATGGGTGGGGACAGGAGCGACATTGCTGGTTCGTGGAATGCTGTGATACGCGCAGGCAGGCAACTGTTGAAGCGGTTGGACTCCCCAGTCCATGCCAGGATGCTCATGTCTCCAGATCTGGTGAGGACATTCGCCAATAGACGTCCTAGCGAAGCCTGCCCTTCGCCATATATTGCGGGAATACCGACGGATGAGAAAATGCCGAGCAATGAATATGCGGCATCCTCCACCAGCGTCGTTTTCCGGGTCGAAGCGAGACACAACTTCTCTCGAATGCTCGTCAGGCCAGGGCGAAGTGCCATCAGTCGCTCTGCAGGGACCCCCGTGGCTTGCTCCATCTCCGAGATGACTTCTGGGCACATCTTGTGATTTGGAAGCTTCAGATTGAGATAGGGAGTCCAGTCTTCGGTGTAAAAGAGGACAACCTTCGAGGCAATGTACTCCTGAAGTGTCCAGGCGCGTTTGTTCCAAATGCTCTTCACGAGCGCGCCGCGCCGCGAAAAAGAGCGAACGCCACGAAGAAAGACAATCGTCATGAAGGAACCCTGGTACCATTTGAACATAGCCACCAGTGCTTCTTGGAGCACGAGAGGGTTGGATTTATTGATGCAACAAACGTCACTCCAAGCCCAGTTGCACTCAGCATCCCGGACGACCGTACAAAATGTGCGCAGCTTGTCATGGGTCGGAGATTTGCCTAGGTCGTACACCGGTGTCTGAGTGACCATCTGGAAGTCTGGTTCGTGGTCTTCCCATCTGTGTGATAGCATCACGTATCGGAAGTAGTGTCGTACTTCACGCTTGATGCGTCCGTAGTTGATACGCGTCACCATCGATGATACGAGTTCCTTGAAGATGTACTGGGATTCGAATGCAGATCCATGCTGTGCTCTATGGTGGAGACGACCCGTGGCTGTGTTGATAAGGACGAGTGGCAAATGACGTATAGTTCGTTCAACAATTGTACGAATCTCCGCTCGGATGCTCGAAGGGCTGATGTACTGATCACCGTACTCTGTGAAATGATGTAATTAAATTATCTTTATCATGAGACAAGGATACAACTCACTTTGAATATCCAGGTCGGGTGACTCCGCTATCTTCGAGAGCATCTCCTCGATCGCACCGATCGCATTGTCGTAATCTCCGGCTTTGTGTAAGGCAGAATACTTCATCTTGTAACCCCATGGCGATAATGGATCAAGCTTGATCACCTGACGACGGCGCGTCGATGAGATTGACCTACGTCAGGCGAGAAACGATGTACCTGGAGTGCATCATCCACAGCCTTTTCCCACGACCCAGCTGCTATAAATGCTTCACCTCGCTTGATGAGAATGTCTTGCGGAGAGGGAGGGTTGAGAGACAATGCGGTCGTATAGTAAGAGATGGCATCGCCATATCGCTTCGCATCCGCTGCTGCATTTCCGAGATGCTTCAATTTCTCGGCGAAGCACTGGCTGAAATCTGACAGAAAACGTTGCGTAAGCGATGACATCGCCACACAAGGCACACAACCACTCGCCATGAACCCATTCGACGTGCTCGTGAGGGAGGTTCGCATCCCCTGCCAATTCACTCGTCATCTGGCGGAAACATTGGACCGCATCCGTTATGCTACCAGCTGTTTCAAGATGTTCACACAAGACCTGATAAAGGGTGTTCCTGGGCTTCAAACCAACAATGTCAGTCCCACGACGAATGTCATAGCAACATACTCACACCAACGGCGGATACCAGGACATCTTTCCAGGAGGCCCGAGTCAATTTCGCTTCCACCCACTTTCTCAGACGCGCCGTGGGTTTAACGACACGGACTGTCTCGTTGTCGTTCTAGAGCGGAGTATCAGCTCAGGTACGCCTTATCCGAAAGAACATGACACGAACTTTGTTGCGAGAGATGGCTTTGATGTGTATTTTCCCACGGACACCGCCGATTGCGAGAAAGCGGTCATCGGGAGAGAGTGCGATTGAACATATGTCTTCAGGGTGTTGGATGAGGGCAAGCTGAGTACGAGTTAAGGACTGCCAAAGCGTGACCGTATGATTTGTAGAGTATGCGATGAATTCCCCGTGCTTTGGCACGGCAATGCAGGAGAGTCCGCATGTATCGGGGGCTGGCCACTCTGCGACTGCTGACCCGGTGGATGCTTCGAATTGCTTGATTCTACCGTCTGATATGACAAGGAGGTGGTTATTGGACCAGACGAGACCGGTGTTGTAGTACGCGGCTACTGTGACTTGGATGTCCACTAGCAGGCGACCGTCGCTGCTGTCCCAGACGCGGACCGCACGACAAGTGGCTGTTGCAATACGATCTCCTTGCGGCGAGTACTTCGCTGCCAACACTTGGCTGGGGTGGCTGAGTATTTGCATTTGTTTGCCACTCTTGACGTCCCAAATAGTGGCCTTGCCATTGTCAGATGCCGCGACGAGTTGAGAGGAATCAGGAGAGAAATCGACTGCGTTGAGATAACGCGAGTCCTCCGAATCACGCGCAAAGACCTGCTGGTATGTCGTTGCGTTCCACAGAAACGCAGTGCCGTCGTTGGTCCCTGCCGCGATACACGTGTCATCTGGTGAGGCAGCGAGACAGTCGACAATCCCTGCTGGGAGTGTTGCCATCTCTTTGGCATCCTTGATTCGCTGCACGCGAACCGCTTCGTCGTCCCCGCTGATGAGATACTCGCCATCCGCGGAGAATGCGAGTGCCCATAACCGACTATCGATTTCGATAGTTGGAGAGTGGTCTTGCTCATTGGTCAGTATCAATGTACTCGAGTTCGCTCGAGTACGCACCAGTGATTGTCAGCGATGTCGACATCACTGACAAAAGGCAGGGGAGAAATGGAGAAAGTCAACAGGCAATCTGTCTTCCGTGTCTTTATATACACACTGCGCCTTGATCAGCGATAAGGGGTCTAGACACTTCATCACCTCGTGTTCTCGGCCTTCGCAAACCCTGTTCCCTAGTTCCAAACAAGGTACTCATTATGCCTTCGCGCAAAACGCAACTTCCTCAAATTGTTTATGTTCACCACCAGCGCTTGCAGGAGTGTCTGGGTTCCCATACGTAGAAGCTGCTACATAATTCTGCATCCTTTCGCACTTGTCGTTGGTGCGCCATACACATCCAGTCTGTGCAGAGGCGAAGTGGAGTCGTGTCAAGTGATTTTATAACCATAGTGCGGGTGTTTCTTCGCGTAACTAATCAATCCATCGCAAACCCCGAGAGAAGGCATCGTTTTGAGTGCAAATGAAGGAAGCTCTGTTTGCACAAAAGAGGCGCACAACGGAGATCATTGCTTGCACCACAGTCCCGCAAACTTCAGACGCTGATCAACAAAATCACATTTCGTATGCATCCCAGAGTAATCAGACTGCCACCTCACGGTCAATTATTGCGCCAACGAACAAAGGTAAAACCATCATATCTCAGATAGTAAACACAGCGATCCCAAGAAGAAATAAACATAGTAAATAGAAATAAAAAGCAATAACTCATCTCGATCCCAAGAAGAAATATACATAGTAAATAGAGATAAAAAGCAATAACTCATCTCGACCCCAGAAAAGAGAATAGTAGACGATTTCTACACCCAAAGAATGTCTGCACCATATGAATACCAAAACCCAAAATGTCCGAGCCTACACAAAGCAAAGTTCTTGTTCTTCAAACCCCGGGCAACGTGAAATCAGGGAAGTTGGGCCAGTTCCCCAGCTGAGCTGGGTCGCCTCCAATCCGGACCCACGCAGAATGGGACGGCGTCGGACCATCAAGTACGAACAGTTGATGCCAACCTGGCGGGCAGACGTACGCATTCGGCGGTGCCGTTATGGTACATGTCGTCCCGGAGCAAGAAAACTCGGGGAAGATGATGCGACCACCACTCATGACGTTGCCATGTGTACTCGAGGACGCTGCATCAGCGATCGGAATCGTCAATATCCGTTCTCAGACGCAGAAACACGTAGCGCGAGACCCACCTGCGATGAGAGAGACCCGCATCGTGCTCGTAGTTCCCTGGTGAAGCGTTACTACGATGTCATACTGTCCTCCAAGAGCCCAATCCGTCTCAGTGATCGTAAACGAGGGTTGGGTGAACCCCTGGTTCAAATATGGCGGAATATACACCTCGACACGAAGCTCCTCCGGATAGACGTAGGATCCGTTCGGGTAGTACGTTTGAGGGTCTGAGCCCGAAACAAGCACACGGCCGTCCGGGAGGAGTGTCGCCTCTGAGTGATAGAGCCGTGCGACAATCGTGTTGTTGAGGATCGAGATGCGTTGGCCGATGGGTTTGGTCGGGTCATAGAGGAGTGCATTGAGGTTGGGGTCGCTTGCCAGTCCGAAGCCAGCGACGCCTTGTTCGGCACCGTTCAAGATCATGTACGTTCTGCAACGATTTCGTTAGCCTGATGTACTTTGAGGTCAATATTGACTTACCCGTCCGGAAGCGTGGCCATGCATGGCATGACTCTCTTTGATGGCTATACCAGATCGTCCACTGAGTCAGAAAACCCCGCTCGCCTGTATTAACGCACGCACATACCATGCGCTCCAGCGTCCACTTTGGATTCTCGACCTCAGGTGCAATCGAAATACAGTTGTCCAGTGCAATCGCAGCTCCCGGGGTCGAGCCACCACAAATCAGAATCTCGATGGGGTCCGTGTACGGCGGGTATTGCGGGAGAAGTACCGCAGTGCCTTCCATAGGATAGTTTCGGCCGGCGAGGAAGTTGTTAACAGCACCCGGCATGTTGGGGAGCTGTGTGATCGTGTCGAACGTCACCGGATTTAATATACGGGCTTCGTTGTAGTAACCTGAAATGTACGTCTGGTCAGCAGATCTGCAGACGTGCGGATTCGGCATTGCGTGTGCTTACCAATGAAGATGTTCCCACTTGGGAGCACCATCAAGAATGGGTAAAGGTTGTTTGGGTCCGTTTGTTGCAAGTAGTCGAGGGTGATGGTTGTATCACCACCAGGGGGTTTCGGGAGAATCTCGAGACTGGGTTGGGGAGGACCATTGCTGCCGCTCTCCCCACCCACAATAAGAATACTACCATTCGGCATCATCATCGACGTCGGGTACCACCGCCCACGCTGTCAAGCAATGTAAACATCTAACGGAATTGGGTTGCCAAGTTGGCGTGCTATACATACCTGAAGCGAGAGCTCATCGACATTTTCCTCCCAATCATGTGTCCCGTTTACCCCCGGACTTCCGTCTGGCCAATACAACCTGACTCCAAACGTCGAATCGAGCGACCAGCCACCAACGTTGATCTGCCTAGCACCTAGGTCCGGGAGGATGATGCTCCCCGAACAAAACACGTCCGTTTTGACGTGCATCTCGCGCCATGCCAACAAGTAGTTGTCCACCAAGCTGATATCCAGCTCATACGCGCCAGTTGAGTTGTCGAACTCGGATGTACCCCATTTTTCTAGGAATGTGACTTTGTTGTTGACACCCACAGTCGCGATTAAGGGCACGACGAGACCCCCGATCAAGAACTGATGGTCGTCGGTGTCAGCTATCGACTCGGAGAATACACTCGTTTTACACTTGCCTCGTAATATCCGGTATTCTCAGGTGTGTTCCAGACGTACAGCGGTGTTCCGGTCCAGTAGTAAGTCGACAGCAGATTCCCGGCGCCGCACAGATGAGTAGGATCCCCGGAACAAGCCTGGTTACACTCGGAATCGGCGACGAACGATCCCCCGTTGGCAGTGATATCGCTGACGTCACCGCAGACTGTCTTCAAGTCACCACATGCAAACACGAGAAGAAAGGCACAAACTCACAACATTGTTCGCCATATTCCAATCCAGCAACGGGGTATCCGAATGCGGCACACTGGTTCAGGCAAGCGTCAACGGTGTTGTTCGTCGGCCAGTCCAGTTCGTATGGGAACACTCTCATGCCATTTCCCGGTTCCCTATGTGGCCCGCATTTCAGGATATAGACGTTCTGATAGGCTAAACCACTTACGCGACGCATCCCTTGTATGACCATGATCCAGGAAGGCTCGTATTCTGAATAGTGGGAACGGAGTACACAGTAACGTTGCCTGTCGAAGTATACACCGAGAGTCGATTAGGGCCACCACATGCCTCCCTACATGTCGTTAATGCTTAGTAGTGGCACAGAGCGGTGTCCAAAACTTACGACGAGTTACCCCCGCAAGCCATATTACAATCACTGTTGGGTGCCTGCGCAGCGCCGTTGACCAAATAATCTCCACAGACTGAGGAATTAAAGCCACCACATCAGCGCCCAACAACTTAATGAAACGGAGGCATCCGGTATGTGACGTCACTTACAACATTGCGTGCTATATTCGATCCCTGCGAGCGTGAAATTGCTCGAACTGCAGTATGCGATACAGCTCTCGACCGTCGTTGAGCTATTGTCGTATTCATTTCCGAGGACTCGTCCGTTGGCGTTATCCACGTAACATGCGGCGTACGTCCATGTTCCAGGGAGTCCGGTTGTCACAGGAGAGGGTGTGCCACTACCGCCTGTGGTGCCACCACCACCCGTTGTACCACCACCACCACCACCTGTGGTACCCCCTCCGGTCCCTAATGTCTGCGTGTAGTTGTACACGTCAAGAGCGTTTGGGCCACCACAGAATTCCGTAGAATTTCCGGCACATGTCATGCTACAATCCGTAACAGATATCTGTACAGACCCATAGCCGAGGGAAGATCCACAAACTGGCGTGCGTCTCTAGATCAGCAATCGGATGGGCTAGAATCGAAGAGGAATGGTACAGACAGCACTGATCGGCGTATTCCACTCCCGCCAACGAGTAGCCTGCACTGTAACAGGCGGCGGTACAGCTCTCGACCGTCACGCTGCCTGTGACGGTAGCGCCATACGACAAGGCTCGATCAGCAACCGAATCACTGCAAGAAGATGATCAACATAAATGCCTACTGACACAACTAAAACTCACTTGTAACATCCGAGGAAAGTCCAGTTACCAACGTTTTGCACAGTCACGGGAGAAGGGGGAGGCTGGGTACCACTCCAATAGACATTTAATAGATCAGCTCCGCCACAAATCTCCGAAGAATCACCGCTACAAGGTGTGGTGCACTCCGACGAACTTACGTTCGTAGCGCCGGACGTAAATGAATTACCACAGTCTGCCACTCAAGTAAATAACACAGTAATTGAAGGCACGAGATGAACTCACAGCATTCGTCCGCGTATTCGACGCCAGCGTAGATGTATGAGTTGGACCCTGTCGAGCAGAAATTGATGCACGACTCGACGGTCATACCGGTTGAATTGGCATATGAGGCACCCGAGAGCGTGCGGCTGCCGACATTATCGCTACCAAAAACATGGTGAGTTATACTCATCAGAAGCACAGGGTTACCTACGTCCAACACCCATAAGCCGTCCAGTCTCCGGGGAGAGCACGACGATGGACGACGTGCCAGCGGGAACGCGGGGGCGGTGAGAACGCATATGTCTAAGGGTAATTGTGAAAAATGTGGGGCAGAATGTCAGAAAAGACCTCACATGAAGTGTCAAGGCAGAAAAGAGTGTAAGAAGCCGGAAAGCAGCCATGTTAAAACTGCTGTCCTGCAATTCCCTTTGTTCTGAGGAGGCATTTTATAGGTTGCATGAGCGCCATCTTCCACCTGGTCATCGTAACAATTCAACATGAGTTCTTGAAAAAAAATCAAGCTCCCCCTGGACAGAAAACCTGATAAATAGAGAAGTCTGGAGACAAGTGTCTGAGTACGCAAAATTTGGTAAAATTATCCCGTGAAAAATGGCAGTCACGCACCTGGTTCGAGAAGATCAAGGAACTGAGGCGATATGCCAAGGCACCCATGAAAAGACACCTGGGACCGAAAAGCAACGGATATTAAATTCCTCGACGAGGCATCTATGGCCCAGAATAAAGACAAAGAATGCCGTCCACAGCGAGATGGTCCCTTACATAGCTCGGCAATAGTCTAGAAATAATCCAAACAAGGACCTGGCTAAATTGGGATTCCCGGTAGGACCGCATGGTCACCGAGGGCTTGCTAGATGGTTTTCGGCAGAGCACTGGATCAACGCTCTTCCCAGGAAGGTTCGGAAATAGTGCCTGCACTAATCCATACTTGGCATCATTGAAATTTGAGGAAAACAACTACCGGACCGCTGATAAGAAGGGGGAAGAATGAGAGCTTAAACTCGCAACGGCGATAAATTCCTGTTGGTAATGCCAGGTCACCGCCGGAGAGACGAAATAATACATCCTGTCATGGGATCCATATCTGGATTAGTCATATGGTATATAACCAGCGAGAACAAACACACGCGGGCTGACCAGACCTTGGCGTCTACATCCAATTTCTCCGAGTCAAGTTGGACGTAAAAAAGCCAGAAAGAGAAACGTTACATAAATAAATATGTGGGGTAGAGCGACATTTTGGAGGTATTATTTAATTGTTTTGCAATTCTGTAGGAAGTGAAACAGGCAGCTGGTTACCGATACTGATATCAACCCTCGGACATGCGAACGGCTCAGGAGACAATGAATGTGTTACCATGTGCTGACCAGGCGAGCCGTACCTTATGGATCTGGCATGTGAACCTTGCAGTGATGGAGCGACAAACAAATAGCCAAAGCTTCCGTGTCACAAGAAATACAACTCCGAGTGTCGTCCGCTGCACGTCAGGAGCCGACACCAGGGCCCACCTACCTCCGCAACTCGAATTCCAGGCAACGTGAAAACGGGTCAATCCGATCAATTCCCAAGTACCCTCGGATCACCCACAATCCTCTTCGAACCAGACGTTTGCCATCAGAAGACAGTCGTTCTGATCTTTCGAAGCCCAACCTGATCCCACGTAGCTGAGTTACGACGGGCGTCAGAACATCCACGTAACGTACTTGGCAAAGCCGTGAACCCCGAATGAGAAGATGATGAGTCTCAGACTGTCACAGAGTCTGGGACGGAAACCCACCAGAAATGTGCATGTCAGCGCGTCGATCGTTCGCTGAGCGCCTGACCCGTCTCCGTATGGTCGTAAACGTCAGTTGCCTGGATCGCAAGTCCAAATACTGGCACATACACGATCCCGCGAATTGGGATCAAGGGCCAATTCCCGGCTATACATAGATAGCAATATGCACCATAGTAGAGCGTTTGTTGCCATACTGGGCAGATCCGCTGGCCTAGACCGCACAAAGTACCACAATATTAATTTAGTCTCACCGTTCTCAGGAGGCGGATCCGACTTATCGGTCATGTCATCCCACCGTACGTCTCGATTGCACATCAGGCCCTGACCTTGAGGCCCATTGTCGATTTTACCCACAACTTCTCTCCTGGTGCCTCAGAGCATGAATCTCGAAGCAGCTTCTGGGTCAATCCGGTCCGATATTTACGCGTTGACTTGTCATCAGATAGAGCAGCCTGCAGGGTGTAACGTCAGTTGCCGCCCTTGTCGCGCATCCTACAGAAGATGTCAACCTGCCTAGTCATGGCGCTTACACCTAACGACGTTCTCACCGGAAAGTTTGAACGAGTCAGAGATTGTGATGGGGATCGCAGGCCAACTGTGTCACAGCAAGGAATAATGTTACTGAAGGATGGGTGTTGCTTAACATCAGGTGTCTGCACATATTTTACGCAAAGGCCGGGGGGTAGATTTATGGTAGGTAGAATACCGGCCAAGTTCTCCGCGAGATGGTCGAATAGTTCACTTTAGGACGGATAAGGCGCTGCAAGAGTAGAGTGACGACGTGGTGGGATGGTTGTCTTGCAGTTTGGGGAAGCAGTGGATGTGCCACGCGCGTGGGAAAATAAAATGTTTATCATGAACCCCGTGGGAGGTTTTGTCTTTACTTGTGTAGGGCCCAACCTTAACCAAAGATTAGCCATATCTTCCCATGACTCATTGAGTCCTCCACTCCAACTTGAACTTCGTGACATTGTATTGTAATCCTACCAATGCAAATGACCAGTAACTTGCACGGAGTCTCGGCGACCAACCGACTTAAAGTAATGATACATCACAACACCATCTTTCGGAAACTCATCTTCTCCGTCCGAACCCAGCCCTCTCTTCTTTCAGTCGACACCCCTCGGTCCACAGACCACCCCACCTCGCACTTTGATATCTTTGATTTGTCGGTGCACTCGAACGTGATGATCTCGTCTGTGTCGCACTTTCTCCATCTCCCATACGTGCAAGACTGAGATTCCTCGATGACGACCCTTCGTAACAGGATGGCGTAGAGGCGATCCGGGCTGGGAACATCCTCTTCATCTGGCTTGACATTCAGGACTCCGAGTGCAAATTCCTCACGGATACATGCCCCATCGTCCTCATTGCGACGGATCCCTCGTATCTCGATTGTCCTGTTGGATAAAGAGCATGTAATGATGGCATGCAGAGGTGTATAATCGGGGTGTTCAGAGTGTTTTCCTGGCTCGCGGACGTGTGCAGGGACAAACAAGATCTTCATCGGCAACCCAACGTTTGTCAAGTCGAGAGGCTCGTTCTCCAGCGCGTTGACCATCTTCCCCTCTAGTGTGTGTCGTCCAAAATCTACATTCCGATTCAAGTAACACTTTGGGGAAGAAGGTATCATGCGTGAGGGATGAATGGACGATGAAACTGACTGGCCGGTCCATAAGAACCAATCCCGTTCATATCCGACTTGAAGAATCGCTTGGAACAGCCTGAAGAAGGCACGTTCCCGACCCTCTCCGTAGGCAATGGAGATGCTAACATTGAATACGCCCATCATAGAATATGATTCGTCCTCCTCCCTTGTGGTAACTCTTTGAGCAATCCACTGCATCCGTTCCGGCAAGGCTGGGCGACAAATACCAGGAAGGAAGTCACGGACGTCCTGCATCGCTATACCTGTCGCTTTATGAATGGCGCTACTGAGCAGGTCAAGCTGACGGGAGAGGCCCTGGTCGTTGAGCTTCACTACATCCTCCACAGATATCTTGTCGTTGAAAAATTCGGTGAGGCGATGCCAATATTTACTATAAAACTTTAGGCATCGCGGAGCAAGAAGTTCCTGCAAAGTCCATCCGCGCGTGAACCATCTATCATGAACGAGGTCCCGGAGGTCGTTTGTTTGGGCAAGATACACAATGCAAATCGCTGCATTGCGGTACCACGAAAACATCGACCGAATCGATTCGTCCAACTCGGCACTGCTGGATTTATCAATGCAGACACTGTCTGCCCAAGCAAATTCTGTCCCATATTCCTCGGCAATGTCGCAAAAGTTTTGTAACTTCCGGAAACTCCGTTGACGATCACTGTCACCGCTGTTTTGCAGATACAAGTGAGAGCCTGAGAGGTCATTCTGACAGCAAAGGTCTTCGTAGGAAAGCTCCCCCCGTTCCCATGTATGTGAGAGAGTTGCGAATTTCGTCACATCTTCGACCCATTCTGCGATGACTGTATCTCTCAGCCGATCCCGTTGGACCGGCGTCATGTTGAGTTGGCCCCCGAAAGCTTCGCACTCCCTTCTTCTGATCATCTGTGCGCCGTCTCTGAGCTTTCCAGACGAGGTGAGATACTCGGCGACTGCGGATCTCTCTGTGAGCTTCCTCTCTCGTAGATCGATGAGCCGTAAGGGGAGTTTGCTGAATACAAATGAATAGATCTCCCTGCGGAGAACATCTGGGAGGCTTGTGTCACTAAGTGGGCAATCTTAGCACTGCCCGCGAGTGTCGTTCGACCCGGCGTACCTGCAATACGCATACTTGGTTCTGTCAGGGGATGCGTGCACAGAACTGCCAGCCCTGAGTGAGGTATTATATTGTGAGTTGAAATAACGAACAATTAATGGCGTACGACAACGAGGACCATTTAAGTTTTTGATAACTTTCCTCACTCAATCCCTCCAAGAACACTGTGGCTGGACTCCTGAAGAAGATAAGATAAGTTCCAATACTGAACGCTTAATAATAGATTCACTTACTGCGCAGATCTGTTGAAAACAAGTTTGTGCCTGGCAGATTGATTGCTGGCAATGCCGTGACTCGTCAGTATGTATCTTAGAATCGATCATCGATGGGCTAACTACCTAGAATGTCCACACATGCGCGTGCTTATGAATAAGGTACCTTCAGTCGTCGAAAGCAAATGCAAGAAGAAGGTGCGCAAGCGCCCACGACACCTGGAAGTCTCATGGACGGCTCCAGCTCCGGCCCGGACATCCCGCTTCGTCCAACTGGCAAGGATGACTTCCGGAGACCCCGGGATTTGACGCTCGAAATGCCCTGCGCGCAAGATTAAGGCCTATTGATGACATCATTGATGCAGTCGAATCGTCAAAATTGGACAGTCAACTTGCCTTGTATCAACCTCGATTCGGATGACCCAGAAATTAGAACCCCTGATAAGTACTTAGGTACCATCTGACAGAAGCAGCGATCCGTACCTGCTCGACGTTGCGCATTCGGGAAACTCTATAGCCATTCCCGAACTAGCCTTGCGGGTGCCACAGGTGGATCAGGTGGCATGTCGTATTCGGTTCGACTCTGACCAGGGTTGGATAAACGACTTACTATTTGAGAGCCTGTCAGATCCCATCATGGATCTCGTTTCCTGGTTCGAACAGGAAGGGCGAGCTTACCGGATCCGCGATGATCGAATCTCGTCACTTAGGAGTCAACGGACATTATAATGGTGGCGTTAAGTGAATGTCCCTGAGATGGAGAAGAATCACCCCATGGCACTAGTACTGCTCTTGCGGTAAAACTCAGCACAAGAAGCTTCTCGAGTTGGTGAGATTATAACCGTCGCACAGCTCTTATTATAAATAACACTCGCCCACAACACATTTAGAAGCACATTTTCTACCATCTCGTAAACCTCCTGTCCATAAAAGAGAACCACACAAGCCAACCCAAAGCTAACTTCGCCACCTCCTTTCCCCTGCCCCTCTCCCCTTGTCGTATCGGGTTTGCTGTCTACACCCCAGGCAATGTAAAATCAGGATGATCTGGCCAATTCCCAAGCTTCGCCGGATCACCCCCGATGCGGACCCACGCCGAGTGCGACGGTGTCGGTCCATCGAGCACGAATAGCTGGTGCCAGCCTGGCGGACAGACGTTTGCATTGGGTGGCGCTGTTATGGTACAGGTCGTCCCGGAGCAGGAGAAAGCGGGGAAGATGATGCGGCCGCCGCTCATGACGTTGCCGTGCGTGCTCGACGAAGCTGTGTCCAACGCGTGAGTATCTCGGATAGTCATAAAAGGCTTTGTGCGGCAACCCACCTGCGACGAGAGAAACCCGCATCGTGCTCGTAGCTCCATGGAAGAGCGTCACCTCGATCTCATACTGTCCGCCGAGCTCCCAATCCGTCTCCGCGATCGTAAACACTGGCTGCTTGAATCCCTGGTTTAGATACGGTGGGATGTATACCTCGATCCGGAATTCCTCGGGATAGGCATAAGGATGGTAGGTTTGGGGGTCTGAGCCCGATACCAGCACGCGGCCGTCTGGGAGGAGCGTCGCCTCGGAGTGATAGAGCCGTGCGACGATCGTGTTGCCGAGGATCGAGATGCGTTGGCCAATGGGTTTGGTTGGGTCATAGAGGAGTGCATTGAAGTTGGGGTCGCTCGCCTGTGCAAAGCCAGCGAGGCCTTGTTGGGCACCATTCAATATCATGTATGTCCTGCAGTGGTTTCGTTAGCCCGGTGTGGCTTGAACACAAC
This sequence comes from Xanthoconium stramineum, assembly GCA_038090315.1. Taxonomy (NCBI): domain Eukaryota; kingdom Fungi; phylum Basidiomycota; class Agaricomycetes; order Boletales; family Boletaceae; genus Xanthoconium; species Xanthoconium stramineum. The sequence continues at coordinate 182 of JBBPMO010000810.1, read as the reverse complement.
GCTGGCTTACCCATCCGGAAGGGTGACCATGCAAGGCATGACTCTTCTTGATGGCTATAGGTGGTGTCAGCCAAATCCGCTCGTTTGTACTACCATACACGCACCATGCGCTCCAGCGTCCACGTTGGATTCTTGACCTCGGGTGCGATCGAAATACAGTTGTCCAGTGCAGCACCCTCCGG
>JBBPMO010000809.1:0-16392 GCA_038090315.1 Xanthoconium stramineum | reverse complement strand
GGTCTCAAGGTGAACCTTGAAAACTAGAAACCAGGCTGGAATTGCGTAGAACTAGCTAAGGAGAAAGATACAGGAGAGAGGAGTTTATATACTATACAAGGGCAGCACATGGACCATGTGATATAAGGGGAAACTGAGTCACCTGATAAGAGAGATAGTGACTAAGGAGAGAGCTGTCCAATGAGAAACCAAGGAAAAGAAGTGGAACAATATTGGAATGTCAGAACAGTGCTGTGCAGCAGCTGCAGAATCTAAAGGGAAATCATATGAGACAAAAAGGGAATGGAATGGAAACCATTGGTCCAATCAACTGGTGGAGGATTGGAAATGGAGAAAGAAGAAGGAAACTGAGGCAGAGTTCCATCTAAGGAAATGAGGCATTGGACATGAAAGAGGAAAGGTCACAAAACCAGTCTGGGGATGCAAGGAACTCTTCAAGGGAGATGTGTGGTGGTTCATTGAGGGAGAGAAAAATGTAGGGGATATCGTGCAGGCCAATGAATTCCATAACAGTATGTGCAGCAATTTCTGAGCCCTTTTCATGAAACCAACCTCTGTCATCCATTTATTTTTCCCATTCCCCACTGCCAACAGTTCATGGCACCTCAACATAGACACTTTCCTTATTTGGACTTGTTTGTAAGCAGGCATGTTGTTGGACCACACCCTTGCCTCCACCATGTCAGGGCAATTGCCCACATCACACTTGCCTAGGTTTGTCATGCCATAGACCATTGGCAAGGTCAGACCAGGATGGTAAAAAAGGTATATTGGTTTTCTCACATCAGGCCATCTTGACAAGCTGGAACAGAGAGACATTGGTTTATGTGTATGTATGAGCACAGCATACAAACACCCATGCTCATCTTATAGCCAGATTCAATTCTTTGTGTATTTGATGGTCACTCAAGTCATATCTATTGGATCCATGTCTGCATTACTCCAGTCATTTGCAGCTGTCCTTGATGAGTTTGATGTATCATATGGTTGAGGAAAAAATGCAGCTCACTGTACTATGGAGGGATTATTGATTGTGCTTCTCTTTCTTTCTTCTTGCATGTCCACAAACTCAGTGCTTTCCAGGATGGATCTGTCATCAAGAAGAGTTTGTCACCAAACATGGCCAAGATCATTAAAGCCATCCTGACTTTCAATGAATTTGTCATCTCCTCCAAACTGCTTGTCCAATAGATGATATCTCTTGAATCCTCCAACACTACACTTCTCAAAAATGCAGAGAAGGTACATGGTCTTAAATATCCTTTTTCTTCCTTTACCTACCATAATTTGCAGCTTCTTGAGAGTGGCCTTGTGGTCCTCAAAGCACTCAAGTTGTCTGAATTCATGGATGCTTGGAGCAGCGTCCCACAACTGTATCTCAACTACCCAGACCTGGACCCCACTATATCTTCCCCTTTCAAGCTATCCTCCATTCTGGTGCCACCCAAGGGTATTGAGCTCAATGGTCTTGCAACTGATGCCAGTAAGGACATCCAGGTGAAAAAAAAAGAATAGCCCAAGTTTTTTCTGCCTCTTTGATAATATTGTGCATTGTGATGTGCCATTGTGGTCCTTTGTACTGACCTCTATGCCAGACAACACCAGAGCCAATGAATGTGTCTGGATTCCTCATTCATTTCAACATCCATAATGTGGTCAACATCTTTGAGATTAACTGAAAGGAGTGTGCCAAACTCTTGCTCAAGTATCCCAAGTGGTGCATACTAGGCACATTCAAGCTCAAGACAGAGTGCCACCTCCTACTGAGGAAGATTCAAATGTGAAGAACTGGCAGCTCAAGAATGTCATGATTGAAGTAATGGGCACTTTAGGTTAACTGTTGGTTAGCTCACACCACACCTTCACATCAGATGGTCCTTGGCTTACTGTTCCTCCTTCCTGAACCACCTCAAAAGTCAATCTACTATATTGCATTCATCACTGAGCTTTGTAAACTTTCACCCTCTACCATTGGTCCTGCTGTTGACAAATCCATCTGAAAGTTGTACACCACACTTAGTGATGGACTTGATCCTGAACTCCAAATATGACCATCCACAGCATGTACATCATCCACCCCACAAGTGCAAATTCCATGACATTCAAAAGTCAAAAATTTTCCTCAATCTTGTTGGTGAGCATCAACATTCTGTGCTTATTTACCTATTCAGTTCTCTTTTATAAAACCAAGTCACATCAAATCATTGTGTGATGTATGGCCTCAGCAGGACAAATTTTTTGACATCCAGTCATCCCATGGTCTCACTGATATTGGATTTGGATCATCACCTGGCTATGAAGATATGTAGTTCAATCCACCTCATGTAGTCATCTTCTGTCACTATTCTCACCAACACATCCCACTCCCATGATCTCTCCTGTTCTGTTATGCCCTGCTCAATCAATTGCACACCCACAACATTCCTGGTGTTATACCACACCAATGAAAGGTTTTGTCCACAAGGTCCTTCATTGCTTGCAGACTTCAAGAACTGTGCTTCAAACAGCACTATGCTATCTTAAAGTGATTTGCCCACACTGGATCTTGTCAGAGCACCATCCCAACTCCCTGGATCAATTTTGCATTGACTTTGCCAATGCTGCAGTCTCAGGTTATGATTGGCTGTGTCATTTTGGGTCAATGATGACAAATCCATTCTTGTGCCCTGTTAGGGGCTCCCTGTTGTACAATGACTTCAAGCATCAATATAGGTGTCGAGGGATTGTGGCCAGTGAGCATTGTGTTCATGTCTGGTGTCACAATTGATGAAAATTTGATTGCTCCAGCTCTTGTATTGCACTTCAGACAAGCACTCACTTGTGGAGTTCACAGCCAATGAATTTGTTTTGCCATTTACTGTGCAGTTGGTATGTCAAGCTTCCCACCCTTGGGTTTGATGCAAGGTATGGACAAATGATGCTGGTATAGGCCTGCAATTGATGCAACTAGTGGCAGCAATGGATGCACACAGTCTGTCATACTTTTCAATACAATCATGCCAGTGCAGGAAGGAATCCAGAGCTTTGAACTCTGCTTTACTGTGTTGCATCCTTTCTCAACATCCCTGCCCATGCAGTGTTTGTTTTTGATGATCCATCATGACCAGATGTGAAGTGGAGAAAGCAAGTCTGTGCAATCCCTCATTGGATCACCATGATTTTCCAGGAGATGCTAGCTGTGTTTGGATTCATATGATATGAGGTAAGTGATTGACAAACCAATGCAAGGCAACATCTGATTCAGCCTGTTTCACCCAGGCTCCTGGTGAAGCTAAGGCTGAACTGGCCACCCTCACTTAACATGGCATCATTGATGCTGTCTTGACAACAAACATTGACTCAATTATCTTTGGTGCAACCTGTGTCATATGCTGGTAAGCATTTTTTTCCTCTGATCTATATTTTCAGCCAATCAGTTTCATCTTCTGGTAGCCCAGAGCCACCCAGCCATTTTGATTGTGTCAAGGGCTACACAGACCATGCAATTGCCACTGCCACAGGCATGGGCCATGAGGATCTCATTTTGATTGCCATTCTCAGTGGTGGTGAATCTGCCCCAGACATGCATAACATGTGGACATTGCTGTATAGGATGGAGTTCTGCACTGTGGCATCAATATTGCTCATGGAGTCTTGCAGTACAGGCTTGGCCAAGTCCTTATCCAGGCATTCTTGACCAAGTCTCAGACAGACTTTGTAGACTTTTGTTCCAACTGGCAAAAGGACCTTCAGCAGGTGTTGATGACTGACCTTGAAGGATACCTTGGGTGGGTGTATCCTGTGGTTGTGAACTCAATTACAGACTCCTTTCCAGACCATGATCTCTTGCAAAAGTATATTCAGCTGGTCAGTAGGTTTTCCTCTCACTTGTCAGCAGGCACCCAGAACATCTCAGTTGCATCCACCAGCCAGGGAGGTTCAGGATATCATACTTGCTCTGTTCAGCCTTGTCTCAAGGCACTCACATCCTTTTGCAAGAAACATTTTGGATGAGATGGGGACATGGCTGTGACAAAGATGTGTGCCATTGTATGTGCAGGTGTGGAGTTGTATCTGCTATGCAGGGTAAGCATGTCTTGCTGGCTTGAGTGGGACAACAAATAAACTGATTGGTCATTAGCTGGAAAAGCAGTCTCACAATGTGCCAATTCCCAATCCTCAGCTCAGGTTCATCCAGTACAAAGCTGTGGACACAGTTGGCTCAAAACTCATCATCTTCAATGCATAACTCAATGTCAGGCAGTTCACCAATGTCTTGCATACTGCGCTGTCATCTCTGCTTAAGGAAAATGAGCAAAAATATTTGTTTGTCAATCTCCCTGCCTGTATCATAGAGCATGTGTTTCCAGAAAAGAGTGGTGCAATGTCGATGGCACTAAGGTACTAGTATTTTTCATTTCTCCTGACCAAACGGTGTCACTAATGAGGTCCCCCACCTTTAACAACATAGCATGTGTCAACTGCTAATGCAAATATAATGGCATGATGACAGGCTGAAATCTGTGCCTTTCTACACAGTGATGCTGATACTGGCCAAAGCATTTCAGCAGGGTGCACTGTGATTGATCTCACTGAAGGCTCTGAAACTGGGAATGTTGAAGGGAGTTCAGATATAGACTCAGAGATTGAAATCATTGAAGAAAGTCCAGATGTAGACTTAGAGATCAAAATCATTGGTTGAGTGAATATGTACCAGGATGTCTGTATTGTCCACATGTAAATACTAGTATGAGATGACTGAAACAACAACAATGAGTCCAAAAACTTGGCATCCAAGCCTTGGTGTAGATATGAAATTGACCCTGTCTCAATTATAACTGTTGAACTTTTGGACCCACAGGCAGCTCTTCTTCTCCATATATGTTTGGCTTCACCTATGGTACATGCTTGGCCCAGGGGCATAGCAAACAAGTCTCCTCAACATCTGTATCTTGAGTCCAAGTCACCAAGGCACTGCAAGTGGCCACTGGCATCATTGCCTAAAACATCTCTGAAAGTCATTGAATGGCTGAAAGAGGCAGGAAAGGAAACACACCTTAAGGCAACTAATACAAAGAAATGTTATGCAGGACATGTGAAGCATGGCCATGAATGGCACACCAAGTACTACAATGGTACAACTCCATCCACAGACCTAGAATGGTTGTCCTCTGAATGAGCCCAGGTCAGCCAAGATGACCCTGACCCATATTTCAGCCCTGCCTTTCTTGTGCTTTTAACTACTTGTTGAATAAATTCTCCAACAAGGCTCTCTCACTGTTTTTGACCTACAAGGGGTTTCATCAGGAGCTGGGAAGAAATACAGTCAAGGGCATACAAGCTGCATTCAAGGACATGTGGGACCAAGTGTGAGCCATTCAATGATCTTGATCTTGATGAGCACTAACCTTTGGATAGTGATAGTAGTGGCTGCTACTGCAGAAAGTGGCACCATGATCCACTAAGTCAGCACTGGGAAGGTAAGCCTGCAGAATTGCCCAAAGTCAAGGATGTCATGAGATCTCTCAAGCACAAGACAAACTCAGAGGGCAGAAATAGGACTCACTCACTTCTGATCACAGTGGCATTCATGGAAAAAATGCTTGCATTGTCTTTCAAGACCTGTCCATTACTCAAAAGGTTACTAGGGTGCTGGAACATGCATTTGATGACATGTCAAGTGATTGCATGATTCCTGTGCTGGAGATTGACCTCCAGAAACATGTTGTTACATGAGTTGACAGACTTGCATCTAGAGTCTAGGATTTACTTACTCTGAGGGAGGTACTTATGAAGAGACACTTCGTCCTCAAAGAAGTCTCAAGGGTTGAATCTCAAGGACAGAGGGACAAGAACACAACAAACAGGTTGTGGATGCAAGTTTGATGCTGTGATTGCATAGAACAAGAATAGGGAAAGGTACAGGCTGTGTGTTACAATTTCTTCCCTCTCCCACGTCTTTTTCCTCATCTCTGTAGTACGACATCCCTACTTCTCCTTTGCTCCCTCCTACCAAGAGACCGATCGGTACTTACTCGCTTTTCCGTCCTATTCCTCTCCTCTTGTCCTTCCCCTTTAGTATTGCCTTGTTCTACAGGACTGTCTCACTCCTTAGTTACCTCTCTCATGGTAACTGTGTTTCCCCTACCTTCCATAGAGTTCTACGACCTTCCACTTAGGTAATCCGTAGTACTTAAATACCTGCCCAGCCTGTACTTGCTTCCTCATTCTTGTTCTACACAATCACAGTGTCAGTCTTACAAATCTGCAATCCGTCTGATTGTGACCTTGTCCCCTCGTCTCTTGTTCATAACCCTAGCCTTGTTTTGAGGATGCAGTGTCTCTTTGTGAGTACCTCCCTCAGAGTAGGTATCATTGACCTCGATGTAAGTCTGTCGACTCGCGTAACAATAGTCATGTTTCCCCAACATTTCACCAAGTTCTACAACCTTCCACTTAGGTAATCAGTAGTACTTAAATACCCGCTCAGCCTGTATTTCTCTTCTCATTCTTGTTCTACGCAATCACAGCATCAGTCTTATGAATCCACAACTTGTCTGGTTGTGACTCAGTCCCCTTGTCTCTTGTTCATAATCTTAGCCTGGCTTTGAGGATGCAGTGTCTCTTCGTGAGTACCTGCCTCAGAGTAAGTACCATTGACCTTGATGTAAGTCTGTCGACTCGTGTAACAGGTTATCCCTGGGCCAAAGAAGTCCAGCTTAGAAAGTCTGAACCACTGTTTTAACTTGAAGCCACTGAAAGATGAACTTTATAGATTATATAAAGATTATCTGTTTTTAATCTTCTAAGTATATTCTTTCATGATTCTCAGGCATACATGCAGCTGTCCATGAGTTTGTTGCCTGCTGTGATATGCATGTTGGACTGTTATGCAAGAACTCAGATATTCCAGCCACTTGAAAGCTGACCAGTGCTGCTTCTTATAGCCACAAAATACACCCTTGTAATTATTGTCTCATTGTTCTTGCAGATATTGACACACCAGCTGCCTATGACATTCCCACTAAATACCACATGTTCTGTACATAAGCTGGCCAAATTTTGTAATAGACTTTCATATACATTACAATTGGAAGCAACTAAGGTATGCATCCTGATCAAAAGCTGCTACAATTGAAGCTGCAAAGAAAGCCATCCTAGATGATTGTGGAGTTTGATTTTCCATTCTCAATGAGCTTCCAGGCTGGTTTCCCATCCATTTGTTACCAATTGACTTCATGTACAACTTTTATGGAATGGATTGTCTTATTTTTAATTCTTGTTGTTGCAATACTAATGATTGTCAATAGCATTTGTCAAACTTTTTATTTACAATGTGATCACTGCAGGATGCCTCCTTGACAGTACAGATTGGAAATTATATGAGATAACCATTAGGTCAATTATCTGGCCATTAAACATTGGCTGTCTTCTACAAAATGTGAGTGTTTTGGCTGTGCTTTGCAAAACACATCATGGTCACATATTTTCTAGCTAAATGAAGACCATGCCCTCTCCAAAGCTGATTAATGGTAGTGCCTGTCACACATACTCCCATTTGCTTTTTGGGTTTGTTGACATGATCCAGCAGGTAACATCTGAGTATTGGCACCTCAGGTCTCTAGCAACAGCAAAAATAAACCAATGTTTCAGCACAACATACCAGTGATCTACAAACTGTCTCTTTTTCTGGCCATCATGTCTCTCAGATTCCAACAAGCTGTTGCAGCATTATTATAATACTTCATTTGTTTTGATCTAGCTCTCATCTTGTAACAATTCAACCATCTATTGCTTAGATTCAATCACTTATTCTCAGGCACTGTAGCCATGCCCACAAACATACTTTATTTTTAATGAAAAATCTTCCTAGTAAAATAATAATAATAATTTCATTAGCCATTGCCTTGGACATCCAAACTCATAGCAATAATAAATTGGTCCTAATTTTAATCCTTACTGATACTAATACTAGTTCCAATCATTGCTAACCTCTTATTAATCCTAATCCTAATGGTATATCTTTTCTAAAACTCTTTATCACTGAGTTTATTGATATGATGAGTAAAGCAGTCCTTGACATTTGCATTAGAATGAAGGTATGCTACATACTTTTGAGTCCATGGCAAAGAAGAGCAAGTTTACATATCATAGTTGTAATTATTTCTCATAAGGTTGAATAAAAAGATGAAATAAATCTTGGCAACCTCTTCTATGCCACATGACTTGCCTGTCCCAGAAGATTGAATGGTTGACACAGCCTGGTTGTATGTCTCCTAGACTTGAGAAAACTCCAATATTTTGATAAGTGTTGTCAAAAAACCAGAAATATATGGGCTTTGGAAGGCCATAAAAGCAGTTGAACAATTGGATTGTAATTGATTATATCTACTAAGTGTAGATGCAACTTACAAGTCCTTAAAGTAGTTATGGGCCTATTAATCTAACAAGAGAAAAAAAACTAACTATCTTGTTCAAGATGCTTCCTATTCTCCACTATAGCTGGCTTAACTTTCTCATAGATATCTACAAAAAATGTCATACTTGACAATAGCAACAATCTAAAAATACTTATACATCAACATGATGTCTTGGAACTGATTCTTATCAATAGCATCTTGCAACACACTCTTGAGCCTGAGAGCAGAATCACATGAAAAAGTCCAAGATGTAAGAAAATATCAAGATATATTTCACAATCATATTATTTATCTAACATTTATATTTTAAATTCCAGAGAAGCTCTGGAAGTAGCTAGAAAACTAGGAGTTCTGAAATTTCTAAAAAACAATGGCTAGAGTCTGCTAATATTGTATTTATGATTATAAGATTTCAGCATAGATTAATACTAAAAATACTATGTTGGATTTTTCCTATTTTTCTATATGAATCTATTTTACTAAATGCCTCTTTGTGGTGGTTGTTCATATCTATGGTTGGTTTGTTAATGCATAAAAATTGTTGGATTGTTTAATTCATATTGATTTTGTATTTAAATTCTTGAGAATCAGTATTAGGTCATTAAATGTCCAATCATTAACTTTACTACAATCAGAGCTTTGAGAGTGTTGAAAGTTGAAACAATGGAATTAATTGTGACTTGTAAGAATATAGGATTAATAGATTTAATAATGGTCAGACACTTGAACAATCCATTTCACCACCCTTGACAACCCTTCATGTATTCTCTTGTGGTGGGGCAAAAGTGTGAGTGGGGCAAAAATTTAGCTGACCAAAAATAGTTGGTTAAAAGTGTGATGGGTTGAAACCACCACCAGTTGGAAACAGGACAGGTTGAAAGCAGGATAGGTTAATAATATAGGTGGTTGAAAACATGGTGTGTTATGGTTGGAAATATAGTTGGTTAGCTGAGAGAGTAATAGATTGTAATAGTAAATGTAGAGAAAATTACAGGTGTTGTGAGCATGCTTACTTAGTTGGATCCAGGATTTCACCACTTGCAACTCATGAGGCATGATTTCTCAATTACACTTTCTGTATTGTTTTGAAAATAGTTATAAATATGAATTCACATCTCTAAGTGTCCAACAATTGTTAAAAATGTGATGTGACATAGTGCAGCATGTAAAAACAAGCTGGCAAGCTAATAGTTATAACTTTTCTCACTTATTTATTATATGAAATGACTATGGTCTAATATGTAGGCTAGGCAGAAGAAAACAAATCAATAGCATGTTCCATTCATCTGTTATCATAATCCATTAGTTTGACATCAAGATACATTATGTACTGGTCTAAGTATATGGGATATTCAACTTGTTGCTTCAAAGCAAAGTTTTGTAGATCAAAGACATTCTGGTAAGTTGAGAGCATAGTGGGTCAAAAATCTGGCTAACCAAAATAGAAGTTAGTCAAAAGTGTGGTAGATTGAAACTATGACTGACTGGAAATACTATACCTTTCTATATGGAGGCAACACCTGGGGGCATGTTACAGGGTACTCCTGACTCCAGGCTTAGCAACATGGCCAGTGTTATGTGTTATGGTTGCCAATATTGGCAACACAACCTCCTAGGGGGCATTATGGCCCATTATTTTGGCAACAGCTTTGGGACAGCAGCATTATGTTAACAACAAAGCCTAGTTTACTTCAAAGAAAGACTTTTATCAAAAAATTAAATATATGATCAGGCAATGTGCTTGTACAATGTACATACAATATAGAGAGATACCCAAGGAATGAAATGGATGCATGCCATGCATGCATCAGCAATTTGATCAGTCTAGTGATGTGACAAGGCTGCACATATGATTGCCAATTCCAACACAGAGGAGGATTATCCATATCTGCCAATGTCAATGTGGTTGCTCACTGTGTTGAAAGCTCAGTAAAAGGGCCAGATGACAGTTTGGTGGCTGCAGGTGACAACAAGAACATTTGGGCATTCATCAATTTTGACTAGATACTTGTTTGTGTACATAGGGTCTCTAATCCTATGCTACCTTGGTGTTACATGTTACATACATGCTGGCAACCATCCCCTTATTATGGTTGTTAGGGGCATATGCCCCAAAATAGTATATTGTCTGAGAATGGCACATGTGATATGGAGAATCACATGTGCCTGCAAAAGTAGTATCAAAAAGAGGGCTGCCTTGACAACGGCCCTCATCTATCTTACAATTACTCTATGCTATTATTGATGAATCCTATATGATTCACTTCATCTGAGTGATCTTGAGTAAGTAAGAAGGTCCACTCCTTACAATTTTTTGAAGTACATTTACTTCAATTCATGCAATGAGCTCACTGTCACTCATAGTCACACTTGGACTACAGCGGCAAAGCCACCTGGAGGTGAGGGTGATCCCCCTCTGAATGACAATAATTGTCAACCTGCGAAAGGGCCCCCTGAGGCCTGGAAAAATACTAAGAAGAAAAAAGGAGCCCAGGCTCCACAGATGACTGGTACTGAAGATACTGGCCAAGGATCAAGGGCTAATCAGCCCGAGGAGAAAAGGCTAATGCCTGGAACCCTCCAGACCTTTCAGATGCTGAAAAGCACTGAGAGGACTGCAGAGAGAGTTTCAGAGGCCATAAATGACCTGCTGAGTCCCCTGAGTCCTCAACTAACTGAGCATGATAACTCAAGGATTCTAACTGATCCATTTTCTCACCTGAGGACCAAAAGTCCTCTTATCCAGGTTTATATGGAAGGTGCTGTACCAGCACTGAGGATTCATTATGGGGGTGAAATCTCCATGGATCCTCAGATGGCCTTAGCAACCATAAACAAATTCCTTGATGGAATTCAGCACCAATGGCTGAATTACAATCAAGGTCCCAAGAGATTCCATAATCATGGAATTAACCCAGGGCAGCACCAAGCTGCAATTATTGATTGGATCAGACAGGTGATAGCCATCCAAGAGGTTGAGGAACCAACCAGCAAGGCCAGTAGCCCCATAACCATTCCTCCCATTTTGATAAAAATGGAGGGACAACAGTCCCAGTACTTCTCTAGTACTCCTACAAAGGGTAAAGAACCCTTAAGAGGAGACTGAAATGTGCCTATGGGTGCAGGAAGTAGCCAGGGTGGATTAGCCTCTAGTATGCCAAACCATCTGGCATATCTATTTGGACAAAGCTTGGATATAATCTGCCACCTATATAGAAATCAATGAAGAGCCACAATACTCCATCAAATGGCGTGAGACTGTGCCATTGCTGTTGGCAACAGAACTCCAAGTCCCAGACAACCAGACAGTGATGGAGAGGATGAAATTGTCCATCATTTCTGGGATGAACCCCAAGATGGAGGAGAAGATCCTCCTCAAGGCAGATACCTAGGAAGAAGAGGTCCTCCAGGGAGAGGCCCTCCAGATGGGGGTGCTCCTGACGATGATGACAACAACAACGATGAACTGGATGATGATGATGATGATGATGAAGATGATAAGGGACCATTACCATGGCAACCTCCCATCAGACCTGCTGGTGGACCACCTGCTGGAAGACAACCTGCAGGTCCTCAACCTGTAGGTCACCTGGCTCATTGAAACTACTTGAGGGGTTTTATCCCTGGTAACAATCATTACATGGGATCCATGCAACAATGATATGCACAACATATCTGGGAACAAGTCAGTCAACCAACTGGTCCAGTTGGACTGGAAGTCAAGGCAATAAATCTACTCAAACCCGGAAAGTACAGGGGCCAGGATAACCTGGAAAAATTTGACAAGTGGCTAAGCCACCTGTTAAAGTACTATTGTACTTTTAAGGTCACTAGACCCAATCATGACGAAGATTGGGTACTGTACACTGGATTGTACCTGGAGGGATTAGCCTCCCAATGGTATGACCAAGAGGTTGATTCACCAGACTGACAGGTCCAAGACTGGATGTTTGAAGATGTCATCTGTGGATTGTTCCAATGATTCGTACATGAGGTGTCAGCACAAAATGCAGCAGATCAGTATGACTGCACAAGGTTCTCCCATGAAAAGGGAGCCCTTGCATTTTATAATGACTTGAAACATTGTGCACACAGGATGGTACAACCACTGGACGATTATTCGTTTAGGAGGAAATTCCTCCATGGGTTACCCCACTCAATCATAAAGAGCATCTTTGAAGCTTGTGGAATCTCTGCTGAACACTCAACAATTGAGGAAATCCTCAAAGAGGTCTGATGCATGGAGACTGCCCAAAAGGCAATCAATATGCATATGAGGTCAAGCCACACTGGCTCAGGAGGGAAATCCTCCCAGGGACAAAGTGGTTTGAATCTACATGAAAAGAAGGAAAGCAGAAGTTCCTCGAAGGGTGATGGCCCAAAATATGTCAAGAAAGGGGATACAATCTATCACTGAAAGGTGAGATTCCCTACTGTAAAAGAGAAGGGAAAGATGGGACGACTCACCAGACTAAGGGCCATCAGACCCAAACCTATGACAAGGGAGCACAAACCCAGAAGTTTCTTCCAGGGATAACATGCTACAGATGTGGCAAAGAAGGCCATATGGCTGACCAGTGCAACCAACCCCCCAAAGATGGCTGGAAAGGCCCAGTGAAACCTCATCTCTTTGCAGCTGAAGTGCAAGAAGAAGGGCAGGAACAGCCAATGACATGGAAGATTCAGTGGAAAACGCCAATGAAGAAGTGGTGAATGAGACACCACAGGATGAACAAGAAAACTCAGAAGAGATCACAAAGGATCTCAAGGACATCGAGAATGAACAATTCAACTATTATGAAGAAAATTCTGAGGTAGAGGACAACAATGAGCCAGTTGCCTTCTACAGCACCATGCACCATGAAGAGGGATCTTCACAGGACGAAAATATTGTTTGATGTGCTATGATGCATGAGGATGAACTCCCAGAACTTGAAGGATTGAGCATATCACAGCCTGTTCAACAAGAATGGGAATGGTCATGCCAATATAGTGCAATGCACCAAGAGTATTGCAAGGAGTGTAATTGCTGCATACAACATGTAGGACTAGCCCCACAATGGGGAAATCTGTCACTCAAGAGGGCAATTGAATTCCCTGAATGCTTCACAAACAAGGAATTCGAGAGAGGTGTAGACTATGGAACTAGAACATGCCAAGAGCCTGTCAACTCAGCAGATGAATGTCTGCATGCAGCTTGCCATTTGATGGCACACCATCTAAGGATTATGAAAAAGGAGAGACTTGATCTCCTAGTAAGGACCATGGCAGTCCATTCTGCTCTAAACAGAGCTGGTCATCACAATGACAAACTAGAAGAGAGAGTAAAATCTCTCATTCAGGACCTTAGGGACCAAAGGGAGCAACATGCAGTGCTCCAAGTTGACCAGTATGAGGTTGCACTCAACACCCGACTGGGAACTGTTTGGATAAACCAAGAGGGGCAAATAGAAAGCTGCCCCAAACCCAAACACTCAGGGAAATCAAGTACAATTGAATCTGATATCACAATGGAATCGGAGGAACAATCCTCCCATGAGGGTATGGAAACCCTCAAGTGGACTTGGTCTCCACTATATGGCCCTATCCATAAGGGTAACTCATGCCCAGATTGCAATGCTTGGGTAGAACATGTATCTGAGCATGCAATTGATGGAGTTCCATCATTATCCATTGCCCAGCAATATACACAACAGGTTGCAAGACATGAATATGATCGCGGATGGGATGACTGTGACAAGGCACAGATGGAAGGACACAGACTACAAATTGGCCATGTCCATAGCACATTGCAAATGCTAGCTACTTGCATAGTAAGAACTACTAGGGCAATCTGACAGGCATCTGAGAATGCCATAGACCACGCCCATTTAATGAACCACTGCAGGTTCTCACCAGAACTCTGGGAAGGTGCAGTAAGGGAACTTATCAATATTGATAGTACCCTGCTTCCTAGCCTACCCAGGAGTGAAATAGTTGTGTATGACAATGACGTAGTGGTATCTACACCACATGGATTGATTACCATCAACTATAACAATCTGGCAGAACACCTGAATGTACAGATGGCCATGATCCAAGTAAAAGGGGAAAGCAAGAAACCCAATGGGTCTTGAACTTTCTGGTATGCAATGCATACAAAAAATACAACTGATAAAGCTGTGGAGGGCACCTGCCCTCGGATTGCTCCAGAAATGTGCAGATGCACGACCATCAAGATGAAGGTCAACAGATGTAAAGCATACATCATGATTGATACCAGAAGTACCAGTAATTTCATGAGCCCTGCATTTGCAAAGGTCACCAGGATGAAGGTATTCCCATTAGAGCAACAGCTCACATTACAATTAGGATGCATAGGCAGCCAGTCAAAAATCACTCATGGTGGTAAAACCCACATTGAACTTGGAAGTAGAACTTCCAAGATCTACTTTGATGTAGCAAACATTGATCAATATGATTGTATCTTAGGAATTTCATTCCTCCGAGAACAGCAGGCTGTTCTAAATTTCACAAATCAGAAGGTTCAAATTGGTGATAATACAATTGCCCTACTTGAGGAAGTAATACCAGATGTTTGCTTGCAAAATCTGGTATGACTACCTCAAAATCCCAAATGACTTGCAAGCCCTGTGAGGTCTAAACAACCTCGTGAGGGCTCTAAGGGGGAAGGAGGTATGGAGAAACCACCCAAAATGATGAGTGAATTGTCAAAGCAGCACTTAGCTGCAATAAAAACAAAAGAAAAGTTAACAGAGAAAGATATTCCCCAACTTAGGAACTGATGGTTCTGAGGATACAAGCATCAACTTGGAGGAATGGTCAATAGACTTCCTCCTTTACAGGAAGTCAATCATAGAATCCCACCAATTGAGGAAAGTAAGCATTATGCTTATCATCTTCCTCATTGTGCAGATGCACTAAAACAATAACTGTCAGACAAAATCCAACTGTACATGGACACAAACTGGTGGGTCATGAAATGTGTCCCACAGGCCACACTGATGCTATGCATCCTGAAGAAGAGTGGAAAGTTGCAAACAGTCATTGACTGCTGCAAATGGAACAACAACACAGTCAAAGATGTGACCCCATTCCCAGATCAAGATCTGATCTGAATGGACATTGCAAGAGTGAAATGCTGCTCGAAAATAGACCTCTCAAATGTGTATGAGCAGGTCTGGATTGAACTGGAAGATGTCTGGAAGACAGCCTTCACTATGATCTACAGGACCTTTATCAGTCAGGTCATGCAATAGGGGGATTGCAATGCCCCCATGATGTTTCAATGTCTAACGATAGTGATCTTTAGAGATCACATTGGACGTTGCGTATACATCTACCTCGACAATATATTCATCTACAGCAACACATTGGAGGATCACGAATAACACCTCTGGATTGTATTCAATGAGCTCGAAAAGGCCAATTTCTACCTGGAATAGGAGAAATGTGACCTGTATGCCAAGAAACTTGACTGCCTAGGTCATATAATTGACCATAAGGGCGTTCATGCCAATAGAGACAAAATGTCTCAAATCCATTGTTGGAGGATGCCCAAGTCCCTGAATGAAGTCCAACGCTTTGTAGGACTAGTTAGTGTTTAAAAGTCTGGTCTAGTCTGGTTTTTTTGCTATTTTTGGAAAGACTGGACCTAGACCGGACCTAAAATGGAAGGGGAATGTCCAAAACCGGACTGGACCAATCAAAACCGGTCCTAAATGGTCTTTTAAAGATCGGTCTCTATATGGGTGATAACATCATAATCAGACTTAGGGGTGGCGGAGAGGATTATAGTACCGACCCTTGGCTACATTTAGAGCGTTTGATCATGTGATTTGGCCCAGAAATAACGGAGATATCTACATTTCTGGGTGACATGTTGAATATTCTCTTGTCAAGCTGAATCTACATGAATAAATTCCAAAGAAATATGATAAAATAACCAAAAATAGTCCCAATATGGTAGTTGATATGTACATAATCAGTCCTA
>JBBPMO010000808.1:0-16408 GCA_038090315.1 Xanthoconium stramineum | reverse complement strand
TTAGGACCGGTTTTTACCGGTCCAGTTGCCGGTTGCCGGCTCTGGGGACTTTCCTAGGACCGGTCCTGGTCCGGTTGCGCTGTTTAGGGGCTAAAAAACCGGACCGGACCGGACTTTTAAACACTAATCACAGTGTCAGTCTTATGAATCTGCAATCCATCTGATTGTGACCTTGTCCCCTCGTCTCTTGTTCATAACCTTAGCCTTGTTCTGAGGACGCAGTGTCTCTTCATGAGTACCTCCCTCAGAGTAAGTATCATTGACCTTGACGTAAGTCTGTCAACTTGCGTACCAGCAACCAAGTATTGGAATTTGGAGAGGTATGTCTGGAAACCATCGTCTTTTCAAGTGGCAACTTGTTTCAAGTCATTAAGCTCATCCCTGGCTGTTTCCTCTTGGTGGTATGGGTAGAACATGTCGGCGAACGCTTGTTTCACATGGTCAAAGTCTTTGTCTGCTGCTTTGACATTTGAGTCAGCAAGGGTATGTAACCAGGTGTTGGAGAAGTAGCGTCCTCGCCCTTGGCTCATTTTATTGAGCATAGTTACAGATTTGATGTTATTATTGGTGTAGGTGGAGGGGTTGACTTGAAAGTATGCCTCCATGGTGCTCACCCATCAGATTGCATCGTCGGTTTCTCTGGAGAAGTCGGCAGGAAGGGCTGCTCTAACTTCAGTGGTGCTAGTGGTGATGGACATGGGGTTTGCTGGTGGTGGGAGTGGATTGGCAGGTGGCTGTGATGGTGGGGGTGCAAAGATCGATGGGACAGTTGTTGGTACAACTGAAGACACTGTGGTTACTAAGGGGGCAACTGGTGGCAGTGGGTTGGTTACGGGGATACTGGGCTGGGAACCAGAGGGTGGCAAGGGGTGCTGCACTTGGGTGGTGAGGGCAGTGAGGCAGGGTTAGCTGTGTGTTGACATCCTAAAACTCTTTTCGAGGATGAGAAGGGGTCCATTGGGGTACTGGGTCTAGTGGGTGACTGTGTTCAAGAGGTGACTGTGAGGTCCAAAGGGTTCTGGGGTGTTCCGGTTTTCTCCGAGTCATCAGGAGCTCAAAAAACTCTCTTGGGGTGCTGGGGGAAAATCTTGGGTTGGCTGGGGTGGTTCTGCTCCTAGATAGGAGGGACAAAAGATATTCTTGTTCTTTTGTTATGTGAGTTGACAGACTTACGTCGAGGTCAAGGGTTACTTACTCGGAGGGAGGTACTCACAAAGAGATGCTGCATCCTCAAAGTAAGGCTAAGGTTATGAAGAAGAGACAAGGGGACTGAGTCACAACCAGACGAGTTGTGGATTTGTAAGACTGATGCTGTGATTGCATAGAACAAGAATGAAGAGAGGAATACAGGCTGAGCAGGTATTTAAGTACTACAGATTACCTAAGCAGAAGGTTGTAGAATGGTGTGGAATGTTGGGAATACGTGACTATCATGAGAGAGATAATCAAGGGGAGAGACAGTCCTGTAATGAGATAAGAAGCTAGAGAGGGAGACATATAGCAGGATATGAGTGTGGAAAAGCAAGTAAGTAAAGATCAACCTCCTCATGTAGAGGAGCAAAGTGGAAGTAAGGTCGGCATACTATGGAAACAAGAAAGAATACATGAGAAAGGAAAGAAATTGTAACACCTTGTCAATAACCTGATTGCACTCAATCAAATATCAGATAATGATAGTCAGAGATGCAAGTGAAGACTTGCAGTACCACTGGTGGGCTGTGGGCACTGGATACTTTCAAAAGGAAAGTCATCATAATTGTCATTGACTGGTGCAACTGGTACACACCCATAGTAATGGTGCTCTGGTAATTGATTTTTCTCTTCATTAGAATTATGACCATAAGCTGTTAAGGAAGGTAGTTCTTTAAGGGGAATGCCTAATTCCTATGTTGTAGCTGTCAGCAACCCATTCTGCAAATTTGAAACTGTATTTGTTATGTAGAGCACAGTCTCTAGTAATTAATGTGAGCTGGGAGTGTCTTTAAAGTAATCTCCAGTAAAGATCTGTGTTGAAAGTGTCTTTCAAGTAATCTCTGACTTGACAAGGAGTGTTTTTAGTAATCTCTTGTCTGGATGATAAGTCTGATGAGAATCTGTAGGGAGGATCTCATGAAGAGTCACAATATCCTAATGCTTCTGAGATAGGAGGAACTTAGTGGGCATTTCCTGACAGGTAAGGGACAAGGGGTCTCAGAGCAGACTCTGATACTAGAAACTATGCTGGAATTGCATAGAACTAGCTGGGAAATTCCAGAGTACAGGAAGGGGTTTATATACTATACAAGGGCAGTGCAGAGACCATGTGAAATAAGGGAAAACAAGTCACCCAATAAGAGAGATAGTGACTAAGGAGGTTGGCTGTCCAATGAGAATAGGAAGAATGAAGTGGAACCATATCAGAAGAACAAATTGGTGCTGCAGCACAGTCACATAGTAGCTGTGGAGTCTAAAGGGGAAAATATACAAAGATAGCAATGGAAATCAGCAGTCCAATCAACTGGTGGAGGAGTGAAGTGGAACAGAAACAGAACAAGGTAAGAAAAAATAGATGAAATGAAGAAGTATACTTGGACTGGTGCTCCATCTAAGGGAATAAGGCATTTGGGATAAAAGTGGAAAGATTGCGGAAATGATCAGGAGAGGAGAGGAAATCCTTGAGTGAGACATGGAGTGGTTTGTCAGGCAAAAGGAAAATATAGGGTATGTTGCAGGAAGGAACAAATTCCATAATGGTGCTAGTGGACATGCTGTCACTAAGACATTGTAACAGAAGTTCTGCTATGAAATGCAGGAACAACAGAGCCCTATGTAGTGTTGCCTCAACTCAGCTAGTTGGGAGCCAGCCTAAGATTATGTCAGCTTTGTTGCTAACTTAGTTTGTATACAAAAGTTAAGCCACTATAACACCCTGGCTTGGGCTTTACATAACTCAACTTATAGCTTGAGCCAGCTTTAGCTAATGTAATCACACAAAAGTTACATGTTACAACACATAAAAAAATATGTACCATAATGACAACACCATGTACAACAACACAGACATGAGAACAACAAACCATACCTGGCCTGGGGGTTAGGACCTGTGAAAAAATTGAAACAACAAAACAAGCATTCTAGAAGATGGCTCATCACTCATGAATCTGACAGTCAACCAGTTGAAGCACCATATTACAAGTTGGACCTGATAACACATCAAACAGTTTCAGTTTTAGTGTATGTGTTACGATTTCTTTCCTTTTCCATGTCTTTTTCCTCGTCTATGTAGTACAACGTCCTTACTTCTCTTTCGCTCCCTCTTACCAGGAGATCGACCTATATCTACTCGCCTTCCCTGACTACTCTTCTCCTCTCCTGTTTTCTCTTTAGTACCACTTTGTTCTACAGGACTGTCTCACTCCCTGGTTACCTCTCTCATGGTAACCATGTTTCCCCCACCTTCCATAGAGTTCTACGACCGTCCGCTTAGGTAACTCGTAGTACTTAAATACCCACTCAGCCTGTACTCATCTCTCCATTCTTGTTCTATGCAATCACAGCGTCAGTCTTATGAATCCGCCATCCGTCCGATTGTGCCCTTGTCCCCTTGTCTCTTGTTCATCACTCTAGCCTTACTTTGAGGACGCAGCGTCTCTTTGTGAGTACCTCCCTCAGAGTAAGTATCATTGACCTCAACGTAAGTCTGTCGACTCGCGTAACAGTATGTCCGGTAAGAATACAACATATGCTACATATCTTTTGACCATTGTTCTCAGTGTGAATGTGGTGTTGTACAGTTGCTCTTGATGCATCTTACATGTCATTATGCCTCCTGGGGACAGTTTGCATGGAAGGACTGAAGTCTTCTTCCAGTAAGTTTGTTCTGACAACAGTGTTGGGGGCAAAAGCATTGGCAACAAAGGATTAATGTGCTCAAGTTGTAGGTTGTGAAAGATAGACCAGATTTACTGATAGTCTGGCTTCTGCATAAACAAGAGGCTGCATATGTAGGAGAGAAATGAGGCAAAAGGCAAAGGAAGAGCATTGCAGAGTTGGGCAATTATTTGATCATTCCATTTTTTCTGCAACATGTCATCATCTGATGTGATTTTCTGGCCAATCTAGGGAAGTGAGCTGTATACAAGATATGCAAAAAGGTAGGTGAGTGAGTCTAAGTCATCCCAACAACTGGGTTGATTACTCAAATGTTGATTGATAGAGGCAAAAGAATGGATATCAGTGATAGAAAGACTGCTAATGAGCTGGATATGAGCATAAGTTTGTGGATCTTGGTAGAGCTGAGCAAGATCAAAGTTGAATAAATAAAGTGTGCCAGCTGCTTGTCCAGGAGCAAGGGGCACAACAAGGATATTTTTGGACTGATGTTCAAGAGTACATAACTTTGAGAATGGATGTATTCAGTGGATGTCACCTACATATTTTTAGGGAAACCAAATGGTATATTCATTTGAAATTTACCAGCTGCTCTGTTATAATGGCAACCATGTCCAATGACAGCCTTCACTCACCCAACTTGAAGACATCTTCTAGTGTTGCATCCAGGTTCTTAAAATCATAGTCATTTTCTGTCCCAACAGGTATTCCCTAAAGACCTCGAAGTGCCTCCAAAACAACATGTTTGTGTTGCAAGAGACCACAGTGCTTTCAATGACCTTGGATCTTCACAAGAACCTTACAAGTGTCATCAACAATATCAGCTGCTCAATATATAGTATCTGTAAAATACATCAGGCCAAGTAAATGATTGATGAACCTTTTTTTGCCCTTACTTTGAGTATAGATGCCTATGTTTTGTTTTAGCCAAAATCTTCCATTAATTTATAGGGATCCATGAACAGGTACTTGGGGGTTTTGTAAGCCTGTGAGTGATTAGTGTTCTAAAGTCCAGTTAAGAACTGTTTGAAAAGACTGGTAACTGGACTGGACCACTACCAATTGCAACCAAACTGTGATCCTGGCCATTCTTGATCAGTCATGGTCCAAGTTGCCTTGCCCAAGCACAGGTGTTAAGACTGGCCTGCAACTGGTTAAAACTAGTCCTTTCAAGGACCAGTTCATTTATATTTTGAGATAAAATATATATATACTGTTACTATCTACACTACTATATGTACATACTCACAGGTCAGGAAAAGGATAAAGGGAGTGGACAGGCATAGTTGTTGCATCAATGTTGTCAAGGGCAAGGGTGAGAATGAGGATGAGGGGAGTGAACAGGCATTGTCATTATGTCAATGTTGTTGTGATTGACATCATTGTTGTTGTCTTCACTAGTGTTTAAATGTCCAGTCCTAGGACCACACAAAGACCAGCATCCCAACTGAACTTAGACCAAACATAACTGATATGTAGGATCAGTTGTGACCAGTCTTTATTGGTCTTGGTTTTGGTTGCATGGATCTTGAGGATCCATGCAACCAGTAAAAAACCAGTTCCAATCTTTTATTAGGACCAATAGACTCCCCTATTCATGGCTACACCCATGAATTTTCTCATATTCTTAGGTATTTTATTGGATTTTATACAGTAGATTTTAGGTTAATCACTTTGAAAATGACATGTGAGGTGGAAATGCCTATATCCTTTGACCATGTGGGGCAAATCTCTTAATTCAAGGGTCAGTAGAGAGCCAGGGGTTGGTACCACATCCCATTTCACAAACACAAAGTGTGATTCCCTTGTAAACACTGCCCATGGCCCTATTGTTTTAAAAACCAGTTGCAACCAGTTGCAACTGTCTAAAGACCAAAGTAGACCAATTTTTAATTGTCCAATTCAGAAAAACAGAACTTTGGATGACTTAGGCAACTGGTTTTGGTCTGGTCCTTTCAAAAAAGGTAAAAAAAACCAGACTAAACCAGACCTTTAAACACCAACCTTCACATTGTTATGTTGGTGTCATTGTTGTTGTGGCATCATCATCAATCATTGTCTTCATGTTGACATTGTCATGGTCATAGTTGTGGTGTCATCATGGGGTGTAATGAGTGTAAGGGGTGAGTGCAACATACCATAGGGTGAAAAGGGGAGCCTAAAAGCAAGGGTGAGGGCACTGTGTTGATGTTGTTATGCTGTTGTCAAGTCATGTTGCATCATCATCATCATCATTGGTGCATGTCCTAGTTATGCCTGTCAATATTGTATATGTAAAGGGAAGAAAAAAAACACATGTACCAGCTAAGCATCATTGGCTGTTGTGGTTCAAGAGGTGGTGATGGTGGTGTAAGGTTGTGATTTCTTACTTTACTCAAGATCACATGAGTAAAGTGAACTATATGGATTTGCTCAATGATATGTAGAGTAGATGTAAGTTAGATGAGGGCCATCATCAAGTTGGCCTTCTTTTTTATACTACTTTTACAGGCACATGTGATTCTCCATATTACATGTGCTGTTTTCAGATATTATACTAATTTTGGGGCTATATGCCACTAACAGGTGGTGCGTGTGCAATCTTGTCATCAAGTGGTGGCAAGGTGGCAAGTTGTATGGCCTATTTTCATAATTGAAAATGCTTGGTCTTGCAATGGGTCTGAAGCACCAATTGATTATGCAAGTGAACTGATCATCAACATGGGTGAGATGAGGTTGAACATGGAGGCCTGAGATAGGGTGTGGTGGTATGGTGGCTGCATCTTGTGACACTGGCATGTCATTATAACTTGTAATTAGGGTTCACCATGGGTATACCCCTGGGTATTGGAGACTGACCCATACCCATACCTGTGACAGGTTTGTACCTGTTCCATGGATATGGGTTTGGTCCCAGATACCAAGTTTGGTACCCATACCCATACCTGCAGCAGGTATATCCATGGGGTACAAGCAGGGAGGAAGGGCCAAGGTGAGGGCTACACAAGCAACAGCACAATGCACACAATGGTGTGCATTGTACCATTGCTTCTGTGCCCTTTCAGGGCAGGGATGGGATGCACAAGGGTGTTTATCAGGAAAATGGTGAAGTGCAGGTAAAACCAGATATACATGGCATAATTATGTCAGCATGACATGTATGTCTTAGCCCTTGCCAATAATTAACATCAAAATATCAGTGAGACTGGATTCTGACAAGAAATGGTCAGAAAGATAACAGAATGTTTTGACACTGGATAGGTCATATCTGTTACAATTTTCTTCCTATCTCATGTATTTTTTCTCGTCTCCATAGTATGCCAACCTTACTTCCACTTCACTCCTCTACACGAGGAGGTTGATCTTTACTTACTTGCTTTTCCATGCTCTGATTCTGCCTTATGTTTCTCTCTCTAGTACCACATCTCCCTACAGGACTATCTCTCCCCTTGATTATCTCTCTCACGATAGTCACGTGTATCCAACATTCCACAGAGTTCTACAACCTTCTGCTTAGGTAACCAGTAGTACTTAAATACCCATCTAGCCTGTATTCCTTTCTTCATTCTTGTTCTATGCAATCACAGTATTAGTCTTATGAATCCACAACTTGTCTGGTTGTGCCTCAGTCCCCTCGTTGCTTGTTCTTAACCTTAGCCTTGCTTTGAGGATGCAGTGTCTCTTCATGAGTACCTCCCTCAGAGTAAGTAAACCCCATGACTTTGATGTAAGTCTATCGACTTGTGTAACAATATCTGCAATGGTAGACATATGGCCAATTTGTCAAACCTCATCAGAATGTTAAATGCATGACAGCATATTGTCACAAATAACTATGAGATGTCATTGGCACATCCATGTCAACAGCTGCTACAGGATTTTTCTCTCACAGAAGTGATAATGTCTTTACATTTTGAAGTTTCATTCCTGCTGTCAATACACATGCAAATTTGAGGATCAAGTGTACTGGCAATATACACTAGGCATCTTGATGACATCAGTGGAATAATATATATTTTTGATGACCAACAACAGAGTCTCATACATGCCTACCAAAGAGATAAAAGACTCACCTAAGAGCGCTGGATGACACAAGCCAAATGAGCCAGGCAGTGAAACAAATGTACCAGGAGACTTCCAGAACATTCTGATGGTGCCTAGGAGCATCAGTAATGAACATGTTGTCGAAACAAATGCCCTACATCGAGTAAGATGGCCAGGAGACCTAGAGAATGACCAGAAAACAATCATGGGCGACAATGAGGACAATTGGGACTGTTGAAACAATAGTGATGATATTAAATACAATAAGAATGGTGATCAGCAGGATGGTGCAACAAGCTATGAGTTGAAACAAGTCAAAACAGAGGTGCTATATGATACAAGCCAGCACAAGCAGTGCCAGCACACAACAGATATACCTAAACCACTTTCCAAGCATTCCAAATGACACTATCCATCTGAACCCATTGTGTCATTGAGGATGACTCAAATGATGACCTGCTAGAATCAGTACTACCAGATGAACCTACCAAGCCATCTGGAAGCATTAAAGCCATACCAGGCAAGCTGAACCTTTCCAATGTCATGTATATTGACTGGAGGTGATGTGGGAGTGATTCTGGGATATGAAACACAAAGATGAGGCTGCTGGAGCTGAGACCAAGGCCAGTGACCATGCACTTGGGGCACAACTTGCCTTATTTGGGCACCACTCGCTGAGTGCTGCACACTTTCAGGATGCTATGCTCAAACAAAGTTTGCTGCAAAGCCAGCCATGCAATAGGCCCTCTGAAGCCCATAGTCAGAAAATGGTTGAAGTGAAGGGGAGAAAAGAACTCACCAAAGCAGGCTCCAGACTCTGAGCTGGGGAGGCAAAACAGCTGCATTTGGTGAGCTCTGGGACCACCAGGAAAGCTCTGAAGATGACAGGAAGTGGAAGGAGTAAAATACATAAATAAGTGGTCTATTAAATGGATGTCCAGAATGAATGCATAGTGGGTGACGCACTGTGAGCTTAAACTTATGAGTGCAATGCTAGAGTGGTTACCCAATTTGGTAAGTTATGCCATCTTGCCCCCTCAGGCTTGACTACTTGGGGGTTTATTGCATTGTTGCATGGGCCATTCTTTCCACCTACTGGATGTCTTGGCAGTCCTCAACAATTTCCTTCTCACCAACCAACATGTTTGCTGCCTCAGTGTGACCTGGTGGCTCATACCACCTCTTCATTTGTCACTGCCTCTCATGCTGCCTCCCAGGTCATCTGGGGCATTCTGGACATTGCTTGGCATGTGCCTTGCACCTCCACATCCATCCTAACCCTTCATGTGGTTGATCACCTCCACTGCTTGGCTGGTTGCAATCTCATCCACAGGGTAGTGCCACTCCTTTGGGCTAACAGATATCCTGCACACCCTCCAGGGCTGCCTACCAAGTTGCCTGGGTTGTCTATGACACCCTACAACCATCTGCCATCCAAGTCAGCACTTTCAATCACCAACCAACCATCTCACTCCCCTTTAAGTGAGGTATTGATAATGTGCTCATTCAACTTTGAAGTAGCTACTCCAAACAGTACCATATGTTTGAACAGACAGAAAAACATAGTTCAGTATATATTCAAAGAGTCAATTATGGCTCTTAGACTTGGAGAGGGATCTACTGTTGGAGGAATAGTGTGAGATCAGGTAGCAATGAATCGCAAAGGTGATTAAGGGTGAGTAGTGCATGTGTTCTGGACATCTAATCAAGATCTTGAATTGGTGCTCCGCTTCTCAAGGTCCTAAACCAACCAAGGATTTGATTGTATATATTAATAAAATGTTCCTTGCATTGTTTGGTCACTATGTATGACCTGAAACGATTGTTCTGTAGAACATCAGCCTCCATGACTGCAGCAATCTGAAAATGTCAACAATTAGATGGCAATCAAGTGAGAGAGTGATAATAAACTTGCCCAACCAAGACCAAATGCAAGCATTGGGTCAGTTGCATGCACCATTTCAATCCATTTATCCTAACCAAGGTGGTTTTGAATGAGTTCATAAACTTCAATAAATCCAATCGAGCTGGGGTTCTGGTAGAAATGATATAAGAATTCCAGGACTTCAGGTCACCCAAACCAGACACAGTGTAGTCACATTGAGATGAGTACTGGATAAGAAAAACATTCAGACTCACTCTCAAAGATCCATCACTTTGGCATTCCTGAAAGTGGAAAAAAGAAAAACCCTGCCACTCCTCCCAGAAGAGAGTCCTGTCCTGTGTCCTCCAGAGCAAAGCAGTTTTGATGTCATTGAGGCTCTGAAGGAAGACAACATGAGGGTATTGGAATTGTGGGTGTTGCTGGTGGGATGGCACCAGCAACTTTCATGTAGTGTCATATGCCATCTGGAAAAATATATCTCTGCTAAGGATAACCTGATGATGTTCAGCTTAATCAAGCTGATAACATTTTTGTGACTCACCTCTGCTCTGAATGCAGGTCTGAAGGTGTCATTTTCCAGGCTAGTGTTGCAAGGCTGCCTATTGACAATAAGTGGTACTATAGATGCAGTACTTAGTTCCTACTTGTTCCAATTCAGGTGTGATAGCACATGAACCATTTTCAGGGATCCACATGTCAGGGTTGAACTGCAACTTGCAAACCTGTGTGATAGCTTGATTGATTGCACTTTTGATTAGGCTGCTTGTTCCTTTTCCAGGTGAGCAATTGATAGCACAGAGATAATGGGTATAGATGGAGATGGCATTGACATGAATCAGAAACCATTTGGATGATTTCTGCATAAGTTCTTGAACAAAACTCACTATAAGATCATGATTAGTAACATGGTGTGGGAGAAAAGAAAGATCAAATCACTGGTATTTTCCAGAGTCAGCAGGTTGGTGATGATTTTGAGTTGGCTCCAAAGCACATCTTCCTAATCTTGTGCATTCAAGTTGTTGCCTTCAAAACCCTGGACATCAGCTGCAAAGAAGGCTAATGCAGGCCAGTGAATTGCTTTGGAGGTTAGCAACTAGCTCCAGGTCATGCTCACCAGATGCATTCAAGCTTGTTAGGGGTCCAATCTCAACACCTGCAAGAGCAAGAGGCAGGCCTGAAATGTTGTCCATCAACATCAAAGAGACACAAGAGTACAGACAACCATATCATCACTGAAATTTCAAACAGCATCCATCATGCCACTTTCAATATCTGTGAGTGCATTAAACAAAGTGAGCAGATTCATCAAGGGGTCTGAAGAAAAGAGTCATGGTCACCATGTTTAAAAATTGGACAGTGACCATGGATCTCAGTCACAGTTTGAGGGCTATCCAGGGACTTCTGAAGACAGTGAGCAGCTCCATGGAACAATTAAACAGAATTAGGAAGGTGACAAGAAAACATACCACCTTGCTGAGTCACTAATCATCCAATTGGAAACTATTGGTAATACAAATGAAGAGCTGCATGGAACAATTAAACAGATTAAGCAGGTATCAAGGAAACATGCTCACCTTCTTTCAGATTTGCATAGCCCAATGAAATATTGATGATATCATGGCCTTGGACTGACCCACAGTCTTGGGTTCCAATGTTCCATGTCAACTTCTAAACATCAAATGTTTCCATGAAACAATTAAACAGAATCAGGATGTGCCACAGTGTGACTCCATAAGGGATTCCTACTGTTCCATGCCGCTGAGCAGCTCCATGGAACAATGAAACCGAATCAGGTATGGAGACATAGTTTGACTCCACAGGAACTCCTACTAATCCATGCCACTGAGCAGCTTCATGGAACAATCAATCAAAATCAGGTAAGTGCCAGACAATGTCCCACATTGCAGCTTCCTTGTTGATTTGGACTGTACAATTGAAACTATAGATAACAATGTGACCTTGACCAGCTCCCAGCTTCATGAAATGATAAACGGAATTGTTAAGCAGACCTGTCAAGGAATCATGCTGTGGCTTCTGACTCACATCATCAAATCAATGATGACCTTGAACAACAGCCTTTGAACAATGAACAGCCAACACTTGAAACACAATCATTGGGTAGTTCACTGAGTTTTGTGTGGATGGCAGCAAACCAGAACAGGTGTTTGTTTGGACCAGTTTACTCATGCAGGAAGAATTTCCTTGACATCGCATGGTGCAACATATGATTCCACACACCACACAATCCAATCCTCAAGAATGGGATGCTTGAATCTATTGAGCTTCAACCTTCCTTGTTTGCACCCCAATGGATACCATGATTCAGTTCCAGAACTTACCCCTGCCAGTCTCATCTTGCATGGAGAACTGCCAAAGCATTGACTCTTATAACTCTTCCTTTCCCTACACAGGAATACCTGTAGCGTACCAACCCATCCCAGGTGATTTTGCTTTCAAGAACCTTCAAGTTACCTCCTGTGTCACCAGCTCTGCTGTCAAACCTTCTCCAGTTAGCGAAGATGTGACAAGTAGGGACACCCACACCCATTGGGCTGCAGCATACAGAGCTCAGCTAATGAAGAGGGCTTGCCAGATGGTTTTTACATTTACTTTCTTACTAAATATGATACTGACTGGGAATGCAGGTGGGACCTGTGAACTTAGCCCAATGAAAGCCTGCCAGCAAAGTACTGGAAGAGTACATTTGTGCTCTCTCTAGGAAGCAAAAAGCAGTGCTCTTGCTAGCTGAGGTGCAGGTAGACTGTGAAGAGTCCGAAGCCATGTTGCTTGAGGCATATGGTATTACACATCTGAAACAGATTCTTAATGACCACTATGTTGTGGATGATCCTATGTTGGCAACCAGTAGATACTTTGATGCTGTCTCTAATATTCACTTTGATCTGATGTCACTGGAGTTGTAGGCCACATGGATAAGAGTGTTTTCTTGTATCTCACGCAGCACATGATAGATGCTTATTTTGAAATTTGAAGCAATTATGAACCTCTGGCATGTGTCAGTGATGCTTTACATTTTGATGAACAGCCTCTTCATTTAAACTTATGCTGCCCCAATCTCCATGTACCTGTTGCATTAGATTCTCCAAATTTCTTTCACACCCAAGGCATCCTCCATTTCCAGAACATCCTCTCCACCTTTGTCAAGCTTATGGTGTTATCCATTTGACTTGTAGGCTTCATGATGCTATTTATTTGCTATGATCGTATTTGCTTGTGGTGACTGGACTCAGTGTCTTGTGGCAGTGCAATGTACATGATTTTATGAATCACTACCAATTGATTGGCTCAGGCTCTGAGTCTGCTTCTTCGTTTTGCTATGTTCATTTGTGCCTTCAAAGCATGTGAGTACAGGGACCTGAAATTGTACTGGTGGTTTGTGCTATTACACCAGCATCTGGTGACTCAAACTCAATATTTCATTCCAAGTCTCTCATCTGGCAGATATGTCAAACCCCTTGCTCCAGGTTTGTGTTTGCAGTTGCTCCTTCAGTGACCAAGGCACCTTCAAGAGGCATGAGAAAAATTGTCACAAGGGGAAAAAGCACCTCTCAGATGTGCTAACTAAGGCCAAGGAACTCTATCAGTGGAAAAAGGCTCATAGCCAAGAAGCTGGATCTCAAGTGGTGCTGGACTTGGACAATCCTGGGCCAGATGTTGGGCCCTTGCCCAATTTGAAGGTGAACAGAGCAGATGCAGATTCTAGCTTACCTCAGGTTTGTTTTTTATGCTCAAGACCTACCAACATCTGATAGGCTCTGACATGTTGCACATTGGCAGGACCTGCCACAGCCCATGGCCAGGAGCATTGAGGGAGAAGATGGAGTGGCTGTTGTTCAATGTCATCCACACCAGTGCAACTGGCACCTACCCCTCTGTTTCAGAGACATGTTACCAGATTCTCTGATGCCCTTACCCCTGAGTGTCAGCAGCACCATGCAGGAGACATCTATGCCCAAACCTGCTTCCATTTCTATGCCCCAGGCCATACCTGCTTCCAGCTCCTGGGCCAGTCCTCCCTTGACCTCCATAATGGATGGACTGGTCAATTTGATTCCATCACCAATTGGCTGCATGTTCAGAACACAGAAGAACAAATTCAGCATATATTGAGTCTACCATACCAAATCGATCCCATCCCATGACCCCAATGATCCATTCTCAATCACCAATGAATGCATAAACAAGAATACTCCAAAAGAGCAACATCCCATCATATCAGAAAATTCTTTCTATCTGTACCCAAACAAGAACTCAATGCACCTAGAAGACTGGTGCTGGAATCAAGGGGTGCAGAAGTTGAAGGAGAGTTTCTGAGAGCTCCTTGATATTGTTGGTAGTGAAGACTTTCATCTGGAACAGGTCATGAAGATGAACTGGCAGGCTATGGATAAGACATTGGGTCAAAATCAATTTGATGATGAACCAGACACAGATGATTGGTTGGATGAAGATGATGGATGAAGACACACAACAGTACTGATTTCCATACCTTTCCACCATCGTTTTGAGGACCCAGGATCCAAAATCTACAACATCCACAACTTCTACCATTGCTCATTGACATCCATCATCCATGAAAGGATTTCTGATGCATCACATGCATCTCAGTTTCATTACAAACCCTACAAACTTCATTGGTGTCCACCACATAAAGAGCACAACATGTGAGTCTATGGAGAGCTTTACACTTCCCAAGCATTTATTGAGGCCCATCAACAACTGCAAGGGTCACCTCCAGAACCCAGATGTGACCTTCCCCAGGTAGTCACCAGCATAATGTTGTGGTCTGACTCCACTCACCTCACTCACCTCATTCTTTGCCTCTCTGATTTATGTGAACATGACCACCACAAGCTGTAATGTCAGGTGTAATTGGTAATGTCTAACATTGTGTTGCTTTCTGAGCACATATACCATGTCTATTAGAGACTACAACAAGAGATGGTGAGTACAATATTTGCCTGTCTGATTTATTAAACATGACCACCACAAGCTGTAATGTCAGGTGTAATTGGTAATGTCTATTATTGTGTTGCTTTCTAAGCATACACACCATGTCTACCACAAAGGATCATGAGTAGCTGCATTTTACTTCTGAACATGGCTACTAGTGACTGCAGGGATTGGCCATTGATGGAAGTAATTTCAGACTAGTTACATTTGATATATAGATACCAATATCCATCTGACAGTATTTATCTCACTGTTAAATCTACAAGTTTTCTACTTGTGGCAAGGTGTTACAATTTTCTTCCTCTCTCATGTGTTCTTCCTTGTCACTGTAGTATGATGTCCTTACTTCTGCTTTGCCCCATTACATGAGGAGACCGATCACTACTTACTTGCCTTTTCACCTTACTCTTCTGCCTTGATCATCCCTCTCTAGTCTCTTATCTCACTACAGGACTATCTCTCCCCTTGACTATCTCTCTCACGATAGTCACGTTTCCCCAACATTCCACACTGTTCTATGAGCTTCCACTTAGGTAATCCATAGTACTTAAATACCCGCCTAGCCTGTACTTCTCTCTTCATTCTTGTTCTACGCAATCACAGCATCAGTCTTATGAATCCACAACTCATCTGGTTGTGACTCAGTCCCCTCGTCTCTTGTTCATAACCTTAGCCTTACTTTGAGGACACAGTGTTGCTTCATGAGTACCTCCCTCAGAGTAAGTAACCCTTGACCTTGACATAAGTCTGTTGACTCGCATAACACAAGGTGATTGTTTCATCTCATGCTTACCAACCTTTCCTGCACCTACAATTGTGGATCAATGTGTCAATCATAATGATGTAAAAGAATGCTTTTGACACTGTATATAATGCTAAACAAAGCATTATCAGAGCCTTATAGATTTCCTAATGGTTGTTGTTGTGTACGGTGGAGGTGAGGAGGGTGGTGTGTGAGGATGTTGTTGATGGCAACATAATGTTGGCATTGTCATCATGGTCATCACCTGAGGTGTGTGAGGACAAGGCATAGGTGTAGGCATCATCATCATTGTCAGGAGGAGGGAGATGGATAAAGAGAGGGGGACAGTGAGGATGTGTCACCAGTTGTCACCTGAAATGTGAGGACAAGGTGTGGGCATTGTTGTTGTTGTCATTGTCATGGTGTCATTGTCATTGTCATGTTGTTGGGATGCATTACCAGTTGTCATCTGAGGTGTGTGAGGATAAGGTGTAGGTGTAGATGTCATCATTGGGATGGGAAGATGGAGAGAGGGAGGGAAAGAGAGACAGTGAGGGTGCATTGTTGTTGGTATGTGTCACTAGTTGTCGCCTGAGATGTGAGGACAAGGCATGGGCATCATTGTCATTGTTGTTGTCATCAGAATGAGGGAGATGGAGGAAGGGAGATGGAGGGAGACAGTGAGGGTGTGTTGTCATTGTTGTGTTGTTGGAGTGCATTGCCACATCATTGTTGCAATGTGGGAGAGGATGAGGGAGAGGGAGGGAGAGGGGAGGTATTGTCATTGCCACATTGTTGTTGTCATTACATGTGGGTGAAGCCTGGATGGGTGAAAATGAGGCATGGGCAAGGCACTGTCATTGTCATCACATTATTGTTGTCACATGTAAAGAAAGGAGGGTGAGGACAAGGGA
>JBBPMO010000807.1:0-16427 GCA_038090315.1 Xanthoconium stramineum | reverse complement strand
ATGAGCACCCATCTAATCTCGTCTGAAATTCTAGTCTATATACAAAATTTAAGCACAGGACAAACTGTTGTCCAAATGTGAAATATGATCATACATTGGCACCTGGCTGCTATTTCAAGTCTTGCTCGGGTCTAAATTGTCGTCCAAATTTGAAATAATGGCAAAAGTATGGACACTGCTCTTTTTTGAAGTTTCGAAAGGTAGCAAATGTCAGACAAAATGTTCGACGAAATATGATATCTCAGCCGCGTCAAAATGAATTACCCGATGCTCGCGCGCTCAGCGTGCGCTAATCGCACGATAATCGCGCACGCACAGCACAACCATCGCCCAATATACTTTGTCTTGACCACAGATGATATGCTCAAGGATAGCCAGCGAGAGAACTTAGCTGGGAAATGGGGACATGAGGCGACCGGACGAATCGTAGCACCTTTGGACAGCAAAAAACATCGCCTACCATAGTTGACAGGTACAAAGCTACCTAATCCCTTTACCGCATAGTCATAATCTGCATCCAAACAAAGTTATCTTTCGACAGATTCAAGGCTTCGATCTGACGTTGTGTAAGGTCGCCAAACCATGCCGCATCATAAAAATCCACTGGTAGGCCATTAACAGCATCGCGTGAGCCGACAGGGTTGCCAGGAGCACGAATACGCTTTACTGGCTTCGCACCTCGGGGTGAAAAGATGTCGCTGTCCAGCATACGCTCAGCATCAATGATATCCAGCTCGCGGTCGATGCATCGTCGCCATTCCAGCCTCTTAATGTAAAGGACAGGTTCCACTTCATTCTCGCCCGCACTTTCCTCTGAGCTCATGCCATGTTCGCCAAGCATTTTGACGAGGCGTTGTAGCCATTCCCAGGCAGTCAAATCGTTGTCGCCAGTCTCCATTTTCAGTGCGACGACGTGGTCCAGTACCGCTACTCTGCGCTGGTATTTCTGAAAACGACACACCAGTAAGCCACATTCCAGCTGAGCATAGAAGAGAATGACTTACACTGTGGCGACGTGTAGTTTGTCGACTCTCTTTGCCATGCTTGTCCATATACTGGAGTATCCTTTCTTCGACCTCCATTGGGGTTTCGGGAACGCCATCACATGTAAGTTTAGGTTGAGCGCGTATCCAAGTCGTACGCAGCCTCTTGTAACGATGCCTGAGTACCTCCCGAATATAGTTGTCGGGTCTTTTGACTGGCCAACCCTCATCCCCGGAGCGCTGCTGGAGCATACGAAGAAGGATTTCGAGGGCTTCTGCATTCCAGGGTGAAGAGTAATTCTTGCTCAAGTCGAATGCGAGTCGGTTGATATCAGGACCTGGACCATCCTCGGATTCGAAAGCCTGGACATCCTGTATCGGCACAGGTTGGTGAGAAACAAAGTCGATGTCTTGGGTGATATTGAACACGTCTTTGAACAACCGGCGGACTTCGCCCTGTAAACACCATCAGTGACAAGCCGTATTCTGGAAAAAGGCGGCCATACCAGGATAAAGTCACGGTGCTGAGTGGGTTCATTTTCCTTCTGCAATTTCACTTCCATATTCTCGACTCGTCGCCGTCGAGGGGAGCGTCTGGCAGGATGATCCACACCGACTTTATCGCCCAGTGTGTCACGAACAAGCTCCTCGACCACTTTCCCAATCTGGGCAGCCACTGAAGAGACATCGCCCGCGCGCTTTGCTGAATTGTGCTCTTCAGGCTGCTTGTCTTCAGGAACAGACGCTGGGTACTGATTGGCCTTGGACGCGATGTTGAGAATTATATCCCAAATGACAAGATGAGGACTTACATCCATTCTCACTCCGATAAGCTGTGTTGTTCGCGAGATTCCCCGATGTTGTTTGATCCTTTTGATCGCATCCAACGATGGCGTAATGGGAGTTGGAAACGACTGCCTTGTTGTGTGGTTTGAACTGGATGATGCAGCGTGTCGTGGGTTTGGTGGGGGTCGTAGGTTAGCTTCGGTCAGGGGGTTCGTTAACACAGCCACGGGATCGGGATCAGTGCGGGCATTGACTCGTCCATCCGCAGAGGGAGGCTTAAACAGATTCAGGATCAGCGGGTACTAATGCACAAAAGACTTGGTTTCCTACCTGGGTTCTGCAGCGAGCATACCTCTGCTCCAGGTTTGCCAGTTCCCGTTCCTTGTCCGCCTGTGTTACTTAGTTCATGAATGACAAACATAATTTACATGACACACCTCCAATCTGTTTGACGCCTTTTCCAACTCTTCCCTAAAACGTGCTTCAATTTCTTGGTCTTTCCGTTGAAGCGCATTTGCAAGGTTCATGTTGGACAAGTTGAGCATTTCGTCCATTCTTTGGCGAATATGATCCTAGGGGGTCGAGGATGAAGTGTCGCCCTGTCTGAAAAAAGCTCTGACCTACCTCGAACTGGGCACGGATATTCTCGGTCTCAACTCTGTGCTTCAGTTCCGCTGCTTCTTGGGTCTGTTGGAATCTTTGTTCAGCAGACAAGTGGCTATTTGCCTGCTCCTACATTACTTTGCGCTAAGCATATGTTCGTATCACTAACAGCAATCTCATCCCTACCTCAAGTCTGGCGCGCAATGCGTTTATCTCAACTGCTTGAAGTTTTACCGTAGATTGCAAGCCGGCGTTTTTCTTCGCGAACTTGCGTTGTGCGTCAACGAGAGCGTGATTACAGAGCACCTCATAGCGCTTTTCGTCATGCATGAGGGTCTGAAAGTGATGTGAGCGTGGTACAAGCAAGGTTCATAGACTACTAACTTGCTCGTGCTCATGCAGTTGCTGGCGTAGATGGCTTACTGTGTGTTCTCTCTCATGAAGATCGGCCCGAAGGGACTCTGACCAGTCGACCTCCCGATATCGGCACTTCCCTTCACTGATTGCTGCTGCCTGTGGTTTGGGTGGGCAATGAAAGCATTGTCGAAGAAGTTAATATTGACTTACACGTTTCATTCCGACAAGGGATGGAGTTGACTGGTCGGCAGCTTTTAAGTCGAGGACGGAAAGGTTTACGGGAACAGAAGATGAACGTCCAGATACTTGCTGAATGGATGGGCGAGGGGTTCCTGATGGAGAGGGAGATTCGGAGTCCTCAACTGCGCTTACATAGGTCGCGGGGTCTGAATCGTCTGCAAACAGGCTGGCATCCAAGCCTTGGACAGTCTGTGAGTGCTCTTGGTGACAGACCAGGGAATGAGAGAGATGGAGGCGCAGTGGGCTAGGCGGACGTGAGTGCCCGCTGATCCCATCGGCGAGTTGGACGGTACTAGGTGGACGCAAATTCCTGTCGGCAGGAAAGGCGCTCGGCGGATATTTGCGCTTGCTGGACCCACTGACAGGTTGGGTGAGGGGCACGCTGCATGAATGTGAATGTCCACTGGTCTCGTTGGTGGTGTGGGGGGGAAGAACGCCGGGTGGATATGAATGTTGGCTGGTCTCGTTGGCGGGATGGGAGGAAAGAGCGCTAGGCGGACGTGATTGCGCGTCGGTTTCATCGGCAGAACTATCGCTAAGCGTTCCTGGCATCGCAGAAATGTGACGGAAGGGCGACATACTTGATCTGAGTCTGGAAGAAGATAAAGTTAAGTAGTGGATGAACACAAATGTTACCAAGCCTACCTTCGCCCTTTTGTTTTGTCAGGTCTAAAGAGACAATCAGACCGCTTATCTTCGGAAATGTTGGGCAAACACAAAAGAGTCGCCCAGTCTACCTTACCTTCGCCCTCTTATGAGCGAGACAATCGGGTTGCTGCCTGTTTTCGGAAGTATTAAGCAGTGCGCAAACACAAAAGAGTCACCAGGCCTACCTTCGTCCTCTTTGTTTGGTTGAGTCTAAATAAGCAAAACGTAATGTTACCTATGATCCGAGAAATGAAAGCAGTCGGTGCAAAGTTTTACTCAATTTTGACGACGTAATTGTCTGCACTAAAGTAGCAGTCAGTACAGCGTGATGATTTAAATCAATGTTAATGGGACTCATCGCCCACCCACGTCGCCAATTCACTCACCTGGTGCTGGACACCATCGGACCAAGTCATTCTTTCTCAACCTTCCATCCTTACCATGACCAATACACGCTTGTTCATTTCTCCGACCTCCAGGGTACGTCTTACAGGCCATCTCGACACAAGACCTGATGCTCATGTCGACGTCAGACTCCCGAAGTCCGCCTAAGGTGTAGACTATACTCTACCTCAAAAGCAAAACCGCGCCAAGTGATGATGCCCACCCAGTGTGCAAGTTCGTCATGGAATGCCCCACGCTTCCCTGTGCCAGAAAGCCTGCTCCAAGATGCTACGTTGCAACCCTATATCCATAACTGTCAGGTGACCATACACGAGGACCGGCACACCTACCGCTTCTGTATCTTCTTCAAAAGGCACTGCCACTTGGTACCAAACCCACTCTTAAGCGGAATGGGATGCCTGTTCAGGGGAGATGTTGTTGTCATGCGAGTGGGAGAGGGATCGTCTGTGGTAAACATGCGTGGGCGGGATGTCGCGATTGCAGACTTCATGATAACCCGGTCAGTAGAACGAAGCATCGTTATATTGAACACTTACCGATACCTTGTGCGTAGCTTCGCTCATCGAGTCAGCAGGTTGACTGGCTCGTATCTTCCGCGTTCACTTACCTTTGATAAACCACTGAGCTGCCGTGTCAGTCAGCGCCTGCAAGCACGACAGATGTAATAGTAGTTAGTACATACCTCGAATGTAACCTGCGAATGGAGCGTCATCGCGTGTGTGGGCTGTGATGGTGTCAGTGGCAATCATACCCATGAAACGCGACATCGGGACGGTCAATTCCTTATCACGAACCCTGATTGGTAATCGATTGTGCTTATCGTCACAAGTCTTATCACCCAACGAGAATCAGGTCAATGATGGCATTCAGTCCCAGGCTAGGGACATACGAACAGAACGGAACACCTAGATACCTACTTCTGAGACAATCGTAAGCACTAGTGTTGAGTAATGAAGCTGCATGCGCATACCGATGCACGTTTTACTTTGTTCCCCCGACCGGCAGCCACCACTAATTCCTGATTCCGAGCACGACTCGAGGTATACTTAAGATGCATCATGATGATGTCGTTGATTGGCCAACAGTTCTCATAATTCTCAAGGTCAGGAAATACGTCAAGCGTCTGCCCTAGCTATCTCAGTACGTCATGTAACGTGAAAGACTGACTACGTACCTTGTCTTGTACGATCTTGAGAAGATCTGGACTCTGTGCTGAGGCACACTTCGTGGTGTCGAGGTGTTCGTCGATTAGACGGTGAATGGATTTCTAAGTTAAATATGAGAAGTGTGCACTTTCTATCAACGTTCTACTGACCTTAAGCTTCGAAAAGGCCCTGGAGTTCCAGTCGAGAGCAGCCTCGAGGTTATAACCACCTCTGCCAGGACGGCCGGGCTCCCCGGGCGGTTTGGGTATTCTGCAGTCACCAGACAACGTGCCAGAGGACCCCTCGCTCTCGGAAGACTCTGATGCAAGGCCAGAGAGCTCAGAAGCGGACTCTGTGGACGCACGACTGCAAGACCGTGTCTGTGAGCGCCTGCCTCCCACTGACTTCTTTGCGTAAGGGGCAGGAGAAGAACGCGTGGCCAAATTGACTTTTTTTCGCGAGGTTTTCGTCCGAGGTTTCGTAGTGTCATTGTCAGTTGGAGGACTGGGACTAGGACAAGCCCCTTCAGAGAGACCGAGAGGAGAGGAGGAAGAAGATTGTCGATCGGTCAGCAGTGATGGAAACGGAGGCGGGGACCCAGTCGGGTCATTGAAAAACGGGGGAACGGGAGTCATCGTGGGGGCGGTAGGCACTGCGACTTGGATTTATCTGAAAGGATTGAAACGATGGAGCGGACACATGGCCGTGACCTAGAGTAGCAATAAACAATAACGACCAATACAAATCTGCATGGCTTACATAACACGGATACCCGACAATTGGAACTTTGCGAACTACAATTGTATCGCGTTTATTATCAAGATAAGTGAGTCTCAAGAGAGTGATACGCCATACACCAAGTCCCAGGCAGATCGTTGCTGATCATCGGGCGTGAGTAGTATCTCCCCGTTTGAGTGATGGGCGATGAGCTTCGCGTGTTATTCGCTCGGTGGACGGACCACCATTTTGATTTGCAGGCTCGCACAATCTCCCATCGTGGTTTCCCTAACCCAATTCTGTCGCATATTCGTGCGGTACTATCAAGCGTATCGCACCGGGCGGTGTTCTGAATGTATTGAGTAGAGAAAAGGGGCATGGTGTAGTATATTTAACAGGCACAGACACGACGAGTAGACGAGCATAAGTGGTATCTAGATCATATTACTTCTGGGAACGTGGTTAAAACAGAATAGCAATGGAAGTGCAAGCCCACCTACCGAGTCTTTCCTCAACTTGCGCTTACTTCTCCCAGCCGCCATCTCCAGTTCTTGACGCCGAGCACGTTGTGAGGTATATTTCAAGCGCATCATGATGATATCGTTAACTGGCCAGCATTCTTGATAATCTTCTAGGTCGGGAAACGCTTCGCAAACCTAGACATGTTGGGATGCGGCACGATGAAAAGGCAAGATACATACCTTCTCCTGTACAACTCTGATAAGAGCAAGTTTCTGCGCTGACACACATTTCGAGACGTCAAGGTGTTCGTCAACAAGACGATGAGTAAGTTTCTGGTCAATGATATAGGATGAGAACCATGGCAGAGAAACGGTCACCAATAGACAAACAAACCTTGAGCTTGATGAAGGCCTTCTGGCTCCAGCCGAGAGTGTTCTCTAAGTTATAGCCACCTCTGCCTGGGCGGCCAGGCTCGCCAGATGGTTTGGGGATCTTGGACTCATCCGAGAGCTCGCTACAGACTTCGTCGAGCAATGAGTCTGCAGACGACTCGGAGGATAAATCTGACGAAGAGGACTCCGAGGTTAAGGACTCCGAGGAAGAAGGCACTGATTCTGATCGGGATGCGTGGTTCTGAGGTGGCATGCCCGTGCGCTTGGGAGTGACTGCCTTCCGAAAGTATGGAGCGACCTTGAAATTCTTTTGCAGGATCGGAGGTTTAATGTCGACATTGTCCTTGGAAAAGGAAGGATCGTCGGTGAGCGTGCAAGGCATGGGGAAGGATCCGAAGAGTTCGAGCTGGTCGGTTAGCATTGGCAGAAATGGAGGAGGAGATCGAGCTGTGACAACACCATCACCAAAAAACGGAGAGATTGGTGTTATGGTCGTAGGCATGTTCTGGTGTCGGAAGACACAACGGCGGCCCCAGATTTATCACTCGGTGTCAAGGCAAATATATGAGTAACAATAACAATGCTTAAACGGGGTCAAGGCAGAATACAATTGCGAGATGCCGAAAGAGTGGGCGTTGACGCGGGCCATTCGTTACCATAGAGGCTCGTGAACATAATTGGGAGATGAGGTTCACAAAGAATGGGGGTGTTGACGATTCGTTACCATAGGGGATCATGATAATTGACAATTCGTTACCACAGGGGGCTCACAAAGAATGGGGCGTTGGTGATTCATTACCATAGGGGATCATGATAATTGACAATTCGTTACCATAGGGGCAAGCTTCACAATTATCGAGACAACAAGAACATTTATTTGTTGTTCCCTTCGCCCATAAATATGTGAAACAGAGCGGGCGACACTCAAGATACCATGTACACACTAGTGAAATCTCTCCTTATCAGACCTTCCCGATCTCGCTATGCTAAAATTGCCACCTTCGCCGCCAATGTGAACGCGATCTACACACTTGCTATCTCCGGTGATGGAAAAGTACTCGCAAGCGGTGGTAAGCATCCTATACACTATCCGACGCGGAGACCTAAAATCATTGTTAGGAAGTGATGGCGTGAAATTCTGGAACATCCAATCCCAAAAGAAAGTCGGATGCTCCGATACGAACCATGATTTGCGCGGC
This sequence comes from Xanthoconium stramineum, assembly GCA_038090315.1. Classification (NCBI taxonomy): domain Eukaryota; kingdom Fungi; phylum Basidiomycota; class Agaricomycetes; order Boletales; family Boletaceae; genus Xanthoconium; species Xanthoconium stramineum. Next base: position 8,490 of record JBBPMO010000807.1, on the reverse strand, counting down.
ACTGTCACTTGTGCAGTGTGGATTAAGCCAAAGAGCAGTGCAGCTGAGCTGCTCTGTTACGGTACCGGACTTGGCTACATAGCTCTTTTAAGGCCAGATATAGACGTAAGTGTATGTCAAAGGGAGAGGATACACACATCACCTGCTGACGGGAACTAGAACAATTTTCAGGAGATATGCGCTAGGAGACTAGCAGCGGGATATGAGATTACTTGTCTCGCTTCGGATCCATCCTGGTCAGAGGGAGGGTCCCGCATTGCTGTTGGGATGCGTGACCACGTGGTCCAAGTCTTGCTCTTCAATACACATGGTCAGCTGAGCTCTGTCTTTGCGGGCCGCATCGACAACATTGTGCCGAAATCTATGGCTTTTGTCGATGACGATCTATACGTCTTTGGTTTGTTCGATGGGAATGTGTAAGTGATTGATAGAAGAGATGATTGGGATCCTCACACTTCAAAAGTATCAGGTTGAGAGCATCTGATGGCGTCATTCTCGGCGAGCACCGATGCAACTCTGTCATGTACGCACCTCCCTTTATGTCCTCCAACGTCAAACTAATTTTTGCACAGCGGTTATGCAGCTGTCAGTGTCAGAAAACGCTCTGTGGTCATTGATAATGCAGTGAACGGCTTTACCTTATATCGTCTTGATTCCCCTGATCCGATACGTTCATACTTGACTGGACCAAAATCCATACCCGTCCCAAAACAAGTGGCCTTCGGAGAAGATGCGAAGGTGATTGTTGGCGGCAGCGACAACGGATTCGTGTATATCTTCGACAGGCGGACAGGAGAACTGAGGCAAATGCTTTACCATGCAAAAAATTGCCTAGTTCAATCAGTTGCGGTGTGTTTATAGTACGTCGGAAAAATCGTGACTCACCTCTACCAAACCAGGCTCGTGATGTTGACGGACGCTGCATTGTTGCGGGCGCGTCACCCACTGCAGGGCAGAAGTGTACTAGGATTACTGTGTGGAGCCACACGTTCAATAATCACAAGCCCAAAAACAAGGGTCGACGGACTGTTAGCTCTGCAGGCCGGACCTTCGTGAAATTCGCGTTTGTCGTCTTGTCTTTGATGGTTATCGCATCAGGGCTTGCTCTGAATCGCCTGGAGGTTGGACAGTTAGTAAGTTGTTAACGATCCTTTTCGTCTCACCAAAGCCTGATAGGGTATGCCCTGCCGCGAACAGGAGACCCTTTTGACATGGACCGCGCACATACCTCAAGTTTCGCGATGGTGCTCCAGGATTCATGGGAAACACCTTTCTATGACCGTGTCACCAAAACAAGACGAAGCTACTCCGACTCCCATCGATTCGGTTCATTCACCCATCACACAACCACCCCTTGCTCCTGCGCAAGCAAGATTTGATAATCTTGACGAACTAGCACAACAGCTCATAAGACTCGCATGGGAGGCAGATCGGCGAGTATTTGAGGAGGAGGTGTCGCAAGATTTCTCACAGGAAACCAGGAACACTAGGAACGGCCTAGACATTATTTACCTGTAGTAAGCCCAATGCCATCTCTGTACGGATACCTGCTCTCAATGAATTTTGGTCGTGCGAGGAGCAGATCATGTAAATATACTGCGCCAGCTAAGATCCTGTACTAGAGACTGCCAAACGGACCCCAAAAATGGACCCCGAACGAGAATCAGAGAACGGTGGACCTGCGAGTTCTACCAAGCCCGACGTCGCGATGGATGTCGAGCAAAACCCAAAGCAACGTCCACAACAGCCTCTCACCACCGCACCAATCGCCCAGGATGACAACGCCGTTGCGACTGTGCCGGCGTTGGAGTCTATGTCAAACCCAGAACACACAGCGAGCGAGAACCGGGCCTCAGCGTCTAGTCCGTCCGATCAGCCTTTGGTTGCACCTGAGCAGGATGTGGCGATGGTTGCGACCGATGTGAAAACGGCCAAAGAACAGATTGGCCAAGTTGATTGCACAGCTGGCGAGGCATCAGAGGGTGCAATTGCCGGCAAGGAAGAGCCAAAGGAGCTACCACCAGCAGCCGAGGAACGAGACGTCAACATGCCGCCCGCACAGGTCAACGCGGAACCTGCACCAACGCAGTCGCCTACTCCCATGGCCCACGAGTCGTCTTCCCCGTCCTCCAATCCGGCCGCGTCTAGCGTGCGCCTTCCACCAGTGTCTTGTGTCGACGGCCATCCTCAGGAGCGTCAACTCAATGTCACGGACGCGCTATCTCGACGCTGTTCCATCATGAAGGACTTTAAGAGTCAGATGTAAGTGGCTCCGAATTCTTCTCTGGGTCAAATACTAATTTTTGATACAGCATAGACACGCCAGGTGTCATCAGACGCGTCTCCCACCTCTTTAATGGCCACCCAGCGCTTATCCAGGGGTTTGACACATTTCTTCCCGTTGGTTACCGGATAGAATGCTCTACTGATCCACAACACCCAGCTATGGTCACCGTTACCACGCCATCCGGTGCTTCAGTCCACTCAGGATGAGCCGACTGGCCCAAGCGGTTCACTTGGCTCTTCCTTTCCTCATCTTGTCAAGCAATCTTCGACGACATGGAAGATGGCCTCCTTTCCGCCCCTACGGAGGCCAGGCGCATGAGATCCAACACTCCTTTGGACAGATCGACGTGGCGCAGACCCGAGGTGTCCCTCGCTGCCGCCGCGGAAGCAGCCACTGTCCCCCAGAAACGAAAGCAAAAACTTAATGAACGCGAGCGTGAGAGAGAGAGATAGCACCCAGAGCTGGTTCTCAGCGTGTACGTCGACGTTCAGCCAATAGGTTCTGATACTAAACGCCCCAAACAGGCAAATTTAGTCAACGGTACTGCCAATGGCGTAGAGCGAGTTTCATCTCCAGCAATCGTGGGCGCGTGCACAGGGTCAGAATGCACCCAACATACCTCTGAGACCAGGTCGCATCAATACCGAATTGCAGCTGGGCAGCTACAGACGCATGCCCTCTACTGTATGTACACGTTCTTTGTGGCAAACGAGATCGCTGACCATTGTGGCTCATGTATACAGGAAGCTCAGGTAACCTGCTCTGGGCGCGACGAGATGTGCAAGTCGGTCCTGAACGATGAGTGATCTCTCACCCCACATGGTCGAGCGAAGACTTGGGATTCATCGCTCACAAGAATGTCTATGAAGAAGCCCTCCACCGTTCAGAAGAAGAGCGACATGAATACGATTTTCACATCGAAGCGGTCACACGGACGACGGGATGCTCGAACCAATCAACAACGAATATCTACGGTCGAGAGACAGGTTTGGACGTTCTTCAAGATATGGACAAGAAAGCTATCTCCGCGCATGCGTTCATCTTGCAGATCGAGGCGGTGCGGGATGGGCAAATGGACAAGCGGGCATCTTACATTGACCCGCTGTTTACACGCACGCGACCCAGCCCATCAGCTGGCGTATGACGTGGAAGACGTCGGCGTGCTGCAAGATGTCGTCAAGATAACGTTGTTGCTGTTAGATCGGACGCAAGGCCAGATCAACGGCGCTGACTGCAAGCGAGTCGAAGCGTTCCTGAGGAGCTTTGTTCCCCTCTTCTTCGTCCTCGACCACGAGGCGTTCAATCGCGCGTTCACTGTGCAGGAGGTGAAGGTGGCGACGATGCGAGCAGCATTACCAACGATGTTAAGACGGCGAGTGCCGTGAGCGGAAGCTCATCGCATACGGGAGGTAACCGAGGTCGTAAGCCGGGCGGCGTCCCTTCAGGTGGTGATTTGAAAAAGAAGTTACTGAAGCCAAGTCGACTAGCCGGAAGACGCGCGCCCAAGACGGGACCTAAGCCTGATCACGTGAAATCAACATTCAGCATTACACTCGTCGCCCAGCTATTCGTCACCGCTCAACCAACGCACCGCCTTAACCACAACAATGACATGGATCTCCAAAGGTAGATAGGTTTCTCACTAACTATTCTTGGTAGAAGGTGCTAAAAATGCGGCGCTTGTGCGCAATCACCATCCAGTACAACATCGACGTTGTTTTTCGCCCCGATGGGTCTTGCGGGGACCGCCAATGGAACAAGGCCCGTTACCACAACCATCCGCGTTGTCATAGTTGCTTGACATTCGTACGCCATCACCCTAGCGACTTTTTTCTCCCTAACGAGAGCTACGCCAGGTTACCAATGGAGGAACAAAGACCCTGGTCTTCGAGCTCACTTAAGATAACCAGACGCAACTCAAGTTCTCTCAGTCAGCTTGGTGAGTTTTTCATGGAGGATAAACGCTTCTGCGTCTCTCAATCAGTTTTAGCTTCATGCCTGCTTTACGTCCGGTCCAGAAACGTTGCACTTGCGAAGAATGCATCTCACACGATCCAAAAGGTGTCTTAATTGACGTAAAGGCCCTCGCTCTGCACCTGCACCGTGTACGCCAAGAACTCACGCACCAAGGAAATGCGGTACCGCATCCCCCACCGATGATTTCCCCTCCGGACCCTTCAAACGACACCTGTGGTCTTGATGAGATCAGCGGGCGATTGCTTGCTTTAACCATCACTGATGAGGGACCGCATCCAAACTCGACCACCAGCAAACTATGGAACACACGAGATGAGTTCCAGTCACGGTGTCCAAGCTCCGATGCTATCTCCGGTCACATCAAGCCACTCTCAACTTCAGACATCGCGGAGAGTCTCAGCCGCCTCACTATGCATGGTGATGATCAAGGTCAGACACCATTTCCATGCGATGTACCAATGCCGCTAAAACGAATCCACAGATCTGTGCACAGCAACCTGCAAGCCGTCCACGCTTCCTGCCATTGTGGCTGGAGGCCAGAGGACTAGAGGGTCCAAGAAGGACAGAAATCAGGCCTCCATCAAAGCTCAGAGGCTTCTCGCCAACATTCAATCCCACGCTCACCGCTGCCTCCGGCTTCTCTTGGACCGCTCGGATTATACAACAAAGATCGTCAGCGATGAAGTCGTTACTCTTCGTAAGGCCACAGAGAACATCAAGAGGGACACGGATGCCATCAAATTGTGCAAGAACGGCGTACATGATACACTCGGGAAGATTGTCCTTGAGCTTGATTCTAGGAAACTTATGGTGGACGCTTCGACCCGCCCCATCGAGGTCAACACGGGTACGTTCCATGTCGTGTATCTTGATTGCCACTGCTGACGTATGCTAGATCATCACCTCAAGTCACCAATGCATCGGCTTGACCCCGTTGCGCAGGTGGCTGTTATCATTGGGATCATCTGCACCACCGTCATGGGCATAGGCAAACGCGATGGTACCTTCCTCATCGGGGCCCTTTCCCTCCTCGTTTACTTGACCTGCCAGTCGGTCAATGCCACGTCGGGTGTACTTCATGAAAACATCCTCAAACAGGTTCCTTCGACCATCGAGAGTGCACTGAGCAAGCTCAACATCCAATCTAAGACCATCCCATACGCCGTTTGCTCATGTCATTGCACGTACGCTCCTGTATATGCCGAAGGATCCAGTATTCCCACATACCCCCAGTACTGCACCAACATGGTTACCCCGGAATCTCAGCGTGGAGAGTCATTACTTGAGAGCTCGCCAGGCATCGGGAATCGCCCAAAGAAAACATTCGTGTATCATGACTTCAACGACTATCTCGGGACCTTACTCAGTCGAGGGGACATCGAGACGGCTATGGACAACTCATGCGACAACCTCCTTACTTCCCTTCCCCATCCCAAACCTCGTCATATCAAGAACGTGTTCGAAGCTCAATTCCTCCACGAGTTCAGTGGGCCCATGCCTGGGAAATTGTTCATTGACCGGGGCGATGAAGGCCGCTACGCATTCGCGCTTCATGTAGACTTTTTCAACCCAGAAGGCATGAATCTACGTGGTGCAAGCACGTCATCTGGAGTCATCTCCATGGTGTGCCTGAATCTGCCAGCTGACCTTCGTTATAAACCAGAAAATCTGTATCTGGCAGGTATTATTCCTGGACCAAAACAACCATCGGTGGAGAACCTGAACCACTACATACGCCCCCTGATGCAAGATCTGGCTTTGTCCTGGGTACAAGGTGTTCGGTACTCAAGAACTGCAAATCACATGGATGGACGTACTACACGTAGTGCGGTCGTCCTCGTCGTCTGTGACCTCCTGGCTGCTCGACATCTTGCTGCACTTGCAGGCGTCACAAGCCACTTTTATTGCAGTGCATGTAACTGTTACCACAAGACCACTTACGATCGTATCGACTTCAGCAATTGGACACCCCGCGACAAGGACAAGCTGCGCCATTATGCAGAACAGTGGAGAGACGCTCCCACTTCCGCTGAGAGAGAGCGACTGTTTAAAGAGCACGGAGTACGTTACTCTGAGCTCTGGCGTCTGCCGTACTGGGATCCATCTCATCAACTTGTCGTTGATGCTATGCATCGTATTCTCGAAGGCTTAGTCCAACACCACGTCCGGAACCTTCTCGGCCTTACTGCGGAAACAAAAAATGTCACGCCGCGACAACCACGATCCGCTTTCCATTACCCTTTCCCTATCGTTGACCCGGAAACAACCCCCTCTCTCTCGACGAAAGAAGCCTCCCAAGTATCAGCGATTCATAGCCTCCTCACCACAGCAGTCCACCGCTACAACGCCGATTCCGTCGATTCGTCAATGGAAAAACTCCTGACTTCACTCCTACACAAGAACGTGCGATCACTGAAGTTCGTATGCGAATTTCTCGGATGTGTCCCACAGCAGGAGTCAAAGGTTTACAAGCCGCATTATGCGAAGGCCCTCGTTGAATGGGTATGTACATCGTTCCTCTACCGCCTCCCCTATAACTTAAAAATCACCAGCGTCGGAAAATGCCCATGTCAGCTGTCCCGGCTGATTGCCCGACATACGATACAGCATATGTCCTGGAGCGATTACGTGAAGTCATACATACTGTGACTGTACCATCCTGGCTTGGCTCTGTTCCAAGTAACTTCGGCAATATCTCTGCTGGAACAATCAAAGCAGACGAATGGCGTTCATTAATCACCGTCTATATACCCATCACTCTCATCAGTCTTTGGGGCCGGGACTCGCATCATTCAAACCTCAAGCTTGGCGCTATGCTTGATCACACCATGGATCTCGTATCTGCGGTGTATATCTCTTGTGCCTGTACGATGACGACTGAACATGCCACTGCATATCATTCACATATTGCAACCTACGTTGGGAATATGAAGGTTGTTCACCCGAAACATAACCTTCGACCAAATCACCATGCAGCATTCCATATCTACGACTACTTGATCCTCTTCGGACCGGTGCACTCATGGTGGGCCTTCCCTTTCGAGCGGTTGATTGGCCTGCTACAAAGAATTCCCAACAATCACAAGTCAGGTAAGCTCTATGTTTTACATGAAACGAACATCACGTTTACAATACCCGACTAGGTGAGCTTGAGACCACGATGCTACACACCTTCCTCAAGGGTTCTAAGCTTCGTGCCTGGCTCTCCCGCTCAGATTGTCCACCTGCTATCAAGGAATGCAAGGTACTCTTCGACCGGACGTATGGTGTCTACAATGACCGCAGTGGCGCTGTTGTGTCAGTCGAGGATGATCCCCGGGCACCAGACGACGCCAAAGCAACAAACGTTCCTCAAGAGCTCCGTGCACTGACCAGCCAACACAGGGCCATTATACGCGCCCACCTGAAGCACGATGGCATCATCTACAGCCGAAACTCCACCAATGTTGGGAATTCACAAGTTATGTTCTATCCCGACGGTATTTTGTCCCGACCAGCTGTGCCAGGCATCATCAAGTACATTTTTGAAGACGACGGGGCGATGTTTTTTGCTGTCCAGAGGCGCTACGAGTCGTCTGGTCGTAAGATAGATGTATTTGCCTCATATCCCCATTTCCCAGCTAAGCTCTATCAAGTACGACTCCTGAACACATTAGAGAAAGTCAGGATCTCATGGGTAATGGGTCATTATGCTTGCTGGCAAGTCTCAGGGGGGGAGGTTGTCGTGCTTTCTTTGTGTAGGGTAAGCTCTCTATCGTGCTGCTGACTATCCGTCCTGATGTGTTCGTATCGCTAGGACTGATGGACGTATTTACTGAAGTTGAGCGAGTATCATTTGTGCTGAGCATGTTATTGTCGGGCGGTCATGGTCGGGCGGTCAAGACAAAGTATATTGGGCGATGATTGTGCTGTGCGTGCGCGATTACTGCGCGATTAGCGCGCGCTGAGCGCGCGAGCATCGGGTAATTCATTTTGACGCGGCCGAGATATCATATTTCGTCGAACATTTTGTCTGACATTTGCTACCTTTCGAAACTTCAAAAAAGAGCAGTGTCCATACTTTTGCCATTATTTCAAATTTGGACGACAATTTAGACCTGAGCAAGACTTGAAATAGCAGCCAGGTGCCAATGTATGATCATATTTCACATTTGGACAACAGTTTGTCCTGTGCTTAAATTTTGTATATAGACTAGAATTTCAGACGAGATTAGATGGGTGCTCAT
>JBBPMO010000806.1:0-16470 GCA_038090315.1 Xanthoconium stramineum | reverse complement strand
GACGCCAGCACAGCCAGAGAAGGATTTGAATGACGTGGTCATAGCTTCTCTGTGGGGATCCTCGATCGTCCTCAATACGAGCAGAGTGGCGCGACGGAAGCGTTGGGACGATGCGACGTTATACAAGGCTGTAGTGCATTGAGAAGGCAGACGTCTTGTGTTGTTGTCATCTAGCGTTTTGACGAAAGCCTTGTTACACAAGTACTGCTAGGCAACCTCAGTTGTCCCCTCAGTTGTTAACGTCGGATTATTACACCATACTACATGTCAGTGGTTGGGTGTTCTGGTGACGTGTAGTTTAAGGTAGGTCACTTTTGTCCTTGCTAGACTCGATAAAAATATGACCCACTTCAGCACTGGCTTGCATCGTGATCACCTTCGCGCACACAAGGACAAGGTTCAAGAATCTAGCGGGGGTTGAAGTCAAGTACCCATCTTTTGAGCGATATTAATTCATCTATCCAGGTCCAAGATAATCTTCGCTGAGGGCTCGGAGGCAAGGAAGTGGCAGCAGTATTAGTCAGTTTAGGAAAGAGGATTCCACGTCCTAATAGCGGACACCGCCAACTGTTCTTTACGCTCACGTCGCTCGAGGGTGCGACTTCGACACTCTTCCTGACCTACTTTACTTACCTGCTTTTGTGCACGACCATGCCCTGGTTCATCCTCAGCGTGCGGGAATTGTATGACCGCGATCTCCGAGGACACTTCCAAGGGGTTGATACCGGATTTGGGGTGTCGCAATCCATAGGCAGTCAAGACGGTGCCATCTTAGCGATTGCATTCGTGGATGTTGGCGTAGGGCAGGATCAGGTGTTGGAAGATGATGCAGGCGAGTTGGAGGTGATTCAACCTCAACTTGTGATTGACGGCGGTCCGCGTCAGGCTTGAGCCTGCGATGCGTAGATTGGTGTCGGTGTCTAGAAGATTGAGGAGTAATGGCGTTTTCTCAAGTGCTCACTCCCATGTCTTCCTCTTGAAAGCTCGTTCTTTTGGTTGGGATACCTGTTTATTTCAAGTAGCCTTGGGCGCCTAGCAGGCAAGTCTTGTTAGAAGTAAAAGATTCCTGTAGAAAAAAATCTCACAACTTGAGAGTCGGAGAGCACCCAGGCAATGGGTGTGAAGATTTGAAGATTTTGTGGGTTCCAGCTGCATCCACTAGGCAATTCTTGAATGTCATACCATTTGCAGCATGAGGCTGGCCCTTGTTCATGACATTCGCATTGATTCGGACCCGCATTTCGGTTCTTCTCGCACTGGAAAAAGTGTCATGGCTGAAGTTGTTCACTCTCCCAAACTCCTACCAGCACTCCAACGACTCCGTGCCAGACCATGATTTATACACACGATCGTATGTTCTGTCCCAGTTCTGTCTGTTGCACTTGTCATTTCCTTTTACCACCTTCCAGAACGTGCGTCGTAGTATCTTTCATGAGAAAAACGCTGTGCTACTCCGCCATCGACTACATTTGCATAGGTACGACTAGCAGCTGCCCACAACAGCAGCCCAGGCTGACTCCGGACTCACGCTCAAAATGTCACTCCATTCTTCATCCAAGTTGACACAGCCACGACACGGTGGTATTATGCTCGACTATTCAATGTTCATTCGTCTGCGGATGAGAGGAGGGAATGATAGTGGAGGGTCGAGGCTTCGGGGTCCTTGGGAAGGTGTCATCTTGATCATCATTGCAGGGATACAATGACTCCCGCAGTCACTTTGAGACTAGCTTCCGTTATGATCGGAAGTGCAGTGCTTTCTTGCACATGAGGACAAGGTTCAAGCTGCCATATTAGAGATGAGCCAAAATATCTCTCATCGCCACACTACCATCCTGTATCAGCTACCAATGAGCAACGTGAAGGTGATCCTTTCAAGTTCAGTCTTGCCATTATCATTTCTATGTATGTCAGTCCTGAATATTAATACTGATGCAGCTCGCGTGAAAGTCTACTACAAAGCACTGCCCCGCTCACGCGCACAGCTTAACTCTGTGATGCCCTTTGCCCTGTTGGTGAAGAACCGCTCGTCTTCTCATAATGCAAACTCAGTTAAGTATGATCCTCGGGAAAGATATGAAAAGCCATTGATATACGCAGGTGACCGCAGTCTGTTCTTACTCATCTGTAAGCACGATGTTCCTATGTCATACCCCTTGCCCCGGCAGTATATGGGCTCTGTCTACGATGTAGCTACATCAGTTCTGTCCGTTTCTCTCTCTCAACACCACGCTTATGCACGTTTTGTTCTGCCTGAGCGCCGCTTAGTGTTTCCACCCTTCTAGAAGGTTTTCATCATTGCGTTGACTGAAACTGTCAGACACCGTCATCGTCCTACACACATCATGACCTCCACTTTACCATCCATTGTGCAGACCCTTCGCCTCAATAACTATGCAGCAGGTACGACCACTTGCAATCTATTCGCCAGATTCTCATAATGATGCAGTCATTGTACTCACTGTGGTTGGATATGACTACAGTTAGTGATCTATCTTCACATCCTCTTCGTGTCACTCAGACACAACTAATAAACACAGTTCTCACCTTTGCAAGAGAGGCATCTCTTCCCTTTCCTTTGATCATTCCTTTCTTAATTACTGTCGTCATAGATAGAGTACATTTGGGTAAGGGGACGATAACAACCAGTCCCGATGCCCCTGAAATTTCCACAGAGCCAGCCTTGGGCCTGGGTCTCTACAATGTTTGTTGTCGTATGTGTGCGCTTCATCTCTTATACACATTTCAGACCAACCATTTTGATAGGTTCGTTATCTTGGTCTCTGTTGGGTTATGTGGGTCTTTGGCAATTCTAATCTATATCGAATTGTGTGGCTTACCCTGATTCAATCTCAAAGCATAGATGGGCTGAGTATGTTCAGTGCTGTAAATTAAGTTGATTGACCGATCAAGTACGAGCGTAGGTGGTACCACCTTTTTGCCTGGTCCTGTGAAGGTATGCTTCTCTACTTCAACCTCGCACATTCTATCTTTGACATTGGTCTTCTGATAGACGTATATATTCAAATTTCTCCGATGAAAAGTTCTGACAGTTGAGTAGGTGTAAGCATATCGTTTCATGGTCTCGAATATCACGACCAAGCACCACATCTCAAAGGCACTGTGACCTATCTTGTGGCTGTCTGGGCATTTGCGGTGTTTCTTTCTGTCGCGGATTGTGAGTTATCATACTTCCAACTGATTCGCCTCAATGACAATCCCTCCACCACAGTTATGATGATTCTGCGTGTCTATGCAATGTGGAACCGGTCGAGAAGAATCCTCTGCAACCTCCTGTTCATCTGGACAGTGCAAACGATCACTGGTGTAGTTTTCGCAGGGCTATACATTAATCCTGCTACCTATCTATCAGGTATGATGTCTTGAGTGAGATTCATGACATTGATCTGAAGCCAACTTATCACCCACATCTCAATCTAGTCACGGTTGCCTACATTCAGGATTCGTCATTTTGCAATATCTTATTGAATACTCCACCAAATGTCACATTATATTTTCTGATTCCCCGTTTTCTTCTCAGTGGCCTGCTACTGATTCTCGCTGTCACCCAGACTTTGAGAGAGTCAATCGACATGTACAGAGCAACGAAGCAATGGCAGCCAAATCGGTACTTGAAGTTGCTTGCGAGGCATGGAATCATCTACTTCTTCACGTACGTGGGCGGCTTCCTTCACATCTGTCTAGTATCCATTTCCACAATGCCTTTCCCATCCTACGTTTGCTGTGTGCAAACAACCGGCTCATGTGGCTCCCCTCTGATATTAGGCAACTACTCTACAACACCACACAAGCCATTATCAGCGGAAGTGGGTTTGACTCGCCCAACCCTGCAATAATCTTCGCGGTCTCCTTCGTTTACTTCACTTTTGCCACGATCCTGCCCCGGTTCATCATCAGCGTGCGGGAGTTGTACGGTCATAATGTTCAAGGCCGCCTACAGGGAATCGACACTGGATTTGGTGTGTCTTTGCATGCTATACCCAGTCAAAATGAGGCTCTGTCTGCTATTGTCTTGGGACAGGATCAGGAGGCGGGCGGCCACGTGTTTGAGCTAGAGGGCGGAAATTAGGGTCGAGTCCCGGACTGTAAGGGAGCTAGGGTCCATTGGCAGTTCTATTAGAACTATCTATGATGTGGAAAATTTATTTATATGCTTACATGCAGGATACGAAGCAGTGTACGAGCCACACTGCGTATCAGGCAAAGTATCGCAACGAGTGAGGTGTGATCTGGCGCTATGATCATACTTATAGAACGGAGTCGTCTGTGTGCGCGGCGGATGGGAAGGCGATGCAAGGGTATACATACTACTCTTAGTCTTGGCGGCTCATGGGTGTACCACCGGTGCATAAGGTTGATGATGTATATAGGATATGACAAGATATTGCCATCAAAATGTAAAAAAAGCAATGCACAGGGTCTTCATCAGCACGGTAGAGAACCATGTGGGGCCCTCGGGCTGCGAGGATTCGCCATTGGCGGTGGTACACAGTGGCTTAAGTTCAAGTTCCATCAAAATTAGAAGCATATCACCCATTTCTTACAAGGGGAGTAGGAGCCTCAAGGAGCTCAATTGGGCCCTAATATTTCGTGTACGTGGTCTGCCCTCTGACCTATTTTCCCTACTTGCTGACACTTTGCTTGCCCATACGTTCTACCTCGGAATATCCACACCCACATCATCAACTTGAACGGATATTTCATGATCTAGGGATTTAGTCTACAACGTCCTTGATTCAATCTCGAATAGGAATGGGTCTTGATAAATGCGACTTCGACACTCTTTCCGAACAACACTGTTTACCTGCTCTTGTGCACGATTATCCCCCAGTTTATCATCAGCATGCAGGAGTTGTACGACCACGATCTTCGAGCACACTTCCGAGAGGGATTGATACCGGATTTGGGGTGGTGTCGCAATCCGTAGGCAGCCAAGACGGAGCCTTCTCTGCGATTGCCTTCACGCAGGGCAGGATCATGTGTTGGAAGGTGATGCGGGCGAGTTGGAGGTGACTCAACCTCAACTTGTGATTGACGGCGGTGTGCGTCAGACTTGAGCCTGCTTGAATGCGTAGGTTGGTGTCGGCATCTGGAGGATTGAGGAGTAACGGTGTTTTCTCGAGTGTTCACTCTCGTTCCTTTGGTTGGAATACCTGTTAATTTCAAGGGTCTGTTGGAATCCGAGAGATACGATTGAGGGCAAGCTACGACATGAGGGAGGACGACTAAAGTACGACGACTGAACTGGGGGTTTATGCACCCCCAGGGCCTAGGGTAAAGGGTAAAAGGAATGATATGGTATGATGTATGTAATGACGAACGATGACGCAGGTCGTGCGCAAACAGTGTCCTGGTCCCTTGGTGCCTAGCGGGCAAGTCTTGTTGTAAGAAAATACCAAAATTCTCACGACTTGGGACTTGGAAGTGCTACGCCAAAGGGTGTGAAGTTGCATCCACTAGACGATTCTCTTCGGATCATTGTCCTCTCATCAATTCGACATGAATGTCATACCATGTGCAGCGTGAGGCTCGCCCTTGTTCGTGACATTCACATCGACTCGGACACCCACATACCTTGGCATTCTCGGTTCTTCTCGCACCGGAAAAATATGCTGTGGCTTACTGTCTATCGGACTGAATAACGGAGGGTACTCGACTTCATGGACCATGATTCATTCATACAAGCGGAGCCGTATGTTCTGTCTCAGTTCTGTATGCTGCGCTTCTCATTTCCTTTTACCACCTTCCAGAAGATGCGTCGTAGTATCTTTCATGAGAAACGCTGTGCTACTCCAACACTGATTAGATCTACATGGATACGGCTAGCAACTGCCCACACCAGGAGCTCAAGCTGACTCCGAGCCCACGCTCAAAATGTCACCCCGTTCCTCATCCAAGCTGACACTTTACCAGCTCATCTTGGATCCCATGGACCGCCACCCTACCTAACACCTCCAGTATCTACATTCACATCGGTCATGATGCGGCGGTATCACACTCGACTATTCAATGTTCATTCATCTGCGGATGAAGCGAGGGAAGGTTGGTGGAAGGTTGAGGCTTTGGGATCCTGAGGCAAGTGTCATCTTGATCATCATTGCGGGCATACAATGGCCGCCGCCACTTTGAGGTGGCTTCCATCATGATCGGAAGTGCAACGCCGTCTTGCACATGAGGACAAGGTTTAAGGCACCATACTAGAGATAGGTATAAACTTCTCCCATCGCCATCGCCACACTACCATCCTGTATCAGATGTTTGCGTAATCGGCTTCTCGATCACATTACTACCCGAGTGACCATGAAGATGGTCATTTCAAGTTCAGTCTTGCCATTACCACATCGATGTATGTCAGTCCTAAATATCGATATTGATGTAGCTCGTGTGAAAGTCCACTACACAGCACTGTCCCGCTCACGCGCACAGCTCAACTTTGTGATGCCTTTTGCCTTGTTAATTTTAGGTGAAGAACCGCTCGTCTTCTCATAATGTGAACTCAGTTGAGTATGATCCCCGGGAAAGGTATAAATGGTACCACGAAGCCATTGATGTACACCGATGACTGCAGCCTATCCTTGCCCATCGCATTGATTGAAACTGGCAGACATCGTCATTATCCTACACGCATCATGACCTCCACTTTTCAATCCATTGTGCAGACCCTTCGCTTCTATAACTATGCAGGAGGTACGGCCGCTCGCAATCTATTCGTCAGAATCTCACGGTGATGTAGTTATTGTACTCACTGTGGTTGGATATGACTACAGTTAGTGATCCGTCTTCGCATCCTCTTCGTGTCACTCAGGTGTAACTTATAATCACAGTTCTCACCTTTTCGAGAGAGGCATCTCCTCCCTTTCCTTTGATCATTCCTTTCCTAACCACTGTCGTCATAGATAGAGTACATTTGGGTAAGGGGACGATAACAGCCAGTCCCGATGCCTCTGAAATTTCCATAGAGCCAGCCTTGGGCCTGGGTCTCTACAATGTTCGTCGTTGTATGTATACATTCCATCTCTTATACACATCTGGGACCAACCATTTCAACAGATTCGTTATCTTGGTCTCTGTTGGGTTATGTGGGTCTTTGGCAATTCTAATCTATATCGAATTGTGTGGCTTACCCTGATTCAATTTCAAAGCATAGATGCGCTGGGTATGTTCAGCAGTGTAAATTGAGTTGATTGACTGATCAGGTACGAGGGTAGGTTTTGGCACCTTCTTGCCTGGCCCTGTGAAGGTACGCTTCTCTACTTCAACCTCGCACATTCTATCTTTGATATTGGTCTTCTGATAGACGTATGCGTTCAAATTTCTCCGATGAAAAGTTCTGACAGTTGAGTAGGTGTAAGCATATCATTTCACGGTCTCGAATATTTCGATCCAGCATCATATTTCAAAGGCGTTGTGACCTGGCTTGTGGCTATCTGGACATTTGCGGTGTTTCTTGCTGTCGCGGATTGTGAGTCATCATACTTCCAACTGATTTGCCACAATGAAAACCCCTCCACCACAGTTATGATGATTCTGCGCGTCTATGCAATGTGGAACCGGTCGAGAAGAATCCTTCACATCCTCCTGTTCATCTGGACAGTGCAAACGATCACTTCTGTGGTTTTCGCAGGGCTATACATTAATCCTGCTACCTATCTATTAGGTATGATGAGATTTATAGCATTGATCTGAAGTCAACTTATCGCCCACATCTCAATCTAGTCACGGTCACCTACATTCAGGATTCATCGTTTTGCAATATCTTATTGAATACTCCACCAAATGTCACATTATATTTTCTGATTCCCCGTTTTCTTCTCAGTGGCCTGCTGTTGATTCTCGCTGTCACCCAGACTTTGCGAGAGTCAATCAATATGTACAGAGCAACGAAGCAATGGCAGCCAAATCGGTACATGAAGTTGCTTGCGAGGCACGGAATCATCTACTTCTTCACGTATGTTGGCGACTTCCTTCACATCCGTCCAGTACCCATTTCCACAATGCCTTTCCTATTCTACATTTGCTGTGCACAAACAACCAGCTCACGTAGCTTCTCTCTGATATTAGGCAACTACTCTACAACACCACGCAAGCCATTATCAGTGGAAGCGGGTTTGACTCGCCCAACCCCGCAGTAATCTTTGCAATCTGCTTCGTTTACTTCACGTTTGCCACGATCCTGCCCCGGTTCATCATCAGCATGCGGGAGTTGTATGGTCATGATGTTCAAGGCCGCCTACAGGGAATCGACACTGGATTTGGTGTGTCCTCGCATGCTATACCCAGTCAAAACGAGGCTCTGTCTGGAATTGCGTTTGCGGACGTTGCCTTGGGACAGGATCAAGAGGTGGACGGCGACGCGTTTGAGCTAGAGGGTAGAAATTAGGGATTGTAAGAGAGCCAGGGTGTCCGTTGGCAGTTCGATTGGGACTATCTATGATTCGAGAAATATACTTATATACTTACATGCAAGATACGACGCAGTCACTGACGAGCCCCAATGTATGTCGGGCAAAGTACCGCAGCCCCCAAATGGACATAAATGGATTTAAAAGAAAAAAAAGTACTGCAGCAAATGACGTGTGATCTGGTGATACGATCATACTTATAGAACGGGAAAGCGTCTGTGTGCGCGGTGGATGGGAAGGTAACTCAAGGGTACACATACTCTTAGTATTGGCAGCTCAGGTATACTGCCAGTGCATAAAGTTGATGTGTACAGGATAGTATTAGGACAAGACATTGCCATTGAAGTGTAAAAAAAGCAATGCGACAGGGTCTTCATCGACATCGGCATGTAGAGAACCATGTGAGACCCTCGGGCTGCGAAAATTCGCCATTGGCGGCGATACGTGGTGGCTCAAGCCCTCAGGTTCAACCAAGTTCCATCAGAACCAGAACCATACCACCCATTTATTCCTGATACGGTATAGTAGTCGGGTTTATGGGGGGTACTAATAGAAGAGGTTGCATTCTGATGCTGATGAGCGCTCACTCCATGTCCGCACTCGGCCCGAGGTGCTGATGATGGGTGGGGCATTCCCTTGTGCTCATATCTCTGATGTTGGGAGTAATGGACTGGTTTCCAGGAACACGAAAACTGGCAAGTGCCTTCCCCAGAGAGATATTCTTGGGCCGCCCTCACGCTGTTTCGGTCGGTGCTTGCGGACTGTCACCAGGCCCGCCAAAATCAGTAATTCTGCAACGGTAAGTAACAGAATCGACTGCCCTCCGAAGTAAAGTAAGTAGATGTGCTTGGTTCCTAACCATATTGTCTCCCCGATATTTATAGTCGTCTGATCACCATGCTTCAAGATCTGATGGCACTTCTGAAAGCACATTGACCCAGCTGACACACCATGGTGACAACAAAATTCTCCGCATCTCCCCTCCGACATCCTGGGGGTAGTAGATAAGGTGGGGGTCGAACACGCTGAGAATGAAGGGGGTTCTAGGTATTGAAGTGATGTTCACATCTTCCCTGCTTCGAAAACGGTCAGATTATTTGGAACCGTTCGGGGACACCAGAATCACGTACCAAGATCGAGATAGTCTGTTCTCACGGACACGTTTGCTTGTCAGGTAGGACGAGCAGGTTGCGGACAAGAGGAGCCAATGTGGGAGCAAACAACTGGCTATGTCAACCTCTCCGGTAATATGAAACTTCATTAGCCATTGCCATCAGGAATCAGGCAGGATGATGATCAGCTTCAGAAGACGGGCGCAACAAATGCTTCCCAGATACAGTCGCATGGTCAACCGACGATAGAAGTATCGGTGTCCTACATATTCCCGTTTTAACATTTGATGCCTGCATGCCTAAAGGGAACCTCAGACGGGTATAAAATGGACTAAGAAAGCCAGCCGACTGATTGACAAAGTCAAACGACCGAGATACCAACCATGCAGTTCAAAGCACTTTGCTTCTATCTCACTGCATTCTTGCCACTCTTCTTCGCAAGCTCCGTGCAAGCGGGCCCTGTAGCACTTGCTCGCCGAGAAGGTCTCAGCGAAAAACGAGGTATGTAAAGTTGGTTTACATCGAAGATACTTACAACAGTTGACTTTCACAAAGCAGGAGGTCTTGAGCATAGGATGCCATTTCTTTTTGATGAGTTTGACCAAGGTAATGGACTCTTGGGTCAGTTTGATGTCATGGATCCCAGCTGACACGAGGAAAGGTGACGAAGAACCCGACTCTACGGGATGTGAGCCTGGCGTTGGGGAGTGCACCGTTATGGTTTCTGACTGATGCCGGTGGTCCATACTGGCCCGTGCACTTCATATTAGTCCCTATACTATGCCTGTCATCTTCGTACGCATCAATATCTAACCTTTTCTCGATATGTCGAGTCTCTCTGCTTGTTATCTTGCTGCTGGTCTGGACTTCAGAGCTCCAATCTGGAGTCAAATTACGAAGCGCGTGCTGTGATTCCGCACATAAAGTCATACAGTAGCGGCCCGGGGGGTTGGTGAAGAACAGGGGGAGCTAGCAGTAGCATAAGTTTCAGGCGACCCTTCAAGCGGAGTTCAACTTCATCGGATGCATTCGACATAACTGTCACGTCTCCTACTCAATTGTCCATGACGGGCTCCGTGTTAACACGAACCTCAGCTGAGTCGGCAATGGGCGGTGTGTCGAGTACGTTGCGTGATACAGCAGTAACGTCGATGCTTAATGTCGTTCATGGTTTGGCCTACTTGGTTCCTACAGCACATTTCGTGTTCGACGGCAACCGCGCGAGTTTCAGGCGTTAAGGAGCATAAAGTTACATTCGTGATGCAGGCGTTCGTTCGTTGCGCATACTTCGCGAGGGCTCAGGGGACTGGTCGTCGATTCTAAGTTGCGGATGAGCAATGTATCTTGGCCGACGATGCTACACTTTGCGTGTCTGATCTTGTTTCTTTTATTCTACTCGGGTCTTGCTTATGAACTACGGGGTGGTTAGGCCTACTACACCCCGACTCGACTGGGCCTTCTCATCATAGGCTACGGGTCCGGTGGTATTGCCTGAAGGTAGCTTAGATCCTTCGCCAACTAACAGTGGCACAGGAAGCCATCTAATTCTATAGAAGGTATGCGTGCGCAGAGGTGTGTCTTCTCGTGCGATCCATCGATTCAACTCTGACGATAAAAGATTAGAAATTGATCATGTTGATGACTCAAACGGCTTTATTCCATATCGCTGAGAAGGTGAGTTTCTGCCTAACGCTCCCAATCTCTGTCTGTTCCAAGACGATTTGCTCTTTCTAACCATTCCATCCCTCCAGCGTGCAACCGGGTGAGGGTGTCCTGCGACGTGCTACGTTCAAAGGTACCTACTTTCTCGTAGTAATATTACCCCTTCGTATACGCTCATGCACATCTCAAGCAACATCCTGCCTGCATCGCTGTGATGCCTGATTTTGTCTTGTCTGGTGCTAGTTGTGCATGTGAATACTGTCTCTATACTCTTGACACCAACGCAGCCCGTCTTTTCGAGTACGCATGGAGTTGAAGCGGTCGTATGGGTCGTGGCTGATTGGTGGACCACAAGAAAGGACGTTTGCCTACTGACATTTCGGCTTTCCCCAGTACATGCCCTACGTTCCGCCAAGCGGCATGTACAGTGGAAGCGAAGCGAGTTAATCTAGTGTGTGTTGCCCGACTCGAACCTCAGTACTTCAGTTCTCACATTGACCCTTCTTGTAGAGTTATTGTATGTCTTTCGCATTTGATCTACGGACTTGCAGAGTAATTGCGGATTACCTGAAATGCATTAAGCGACCGCCCTACCTACTACGAAAGATGACAACGTCCGCATGGCGTTCAGCTTCGCGAAGCGAGGTACGGCATAGGATATCCGTTCGTTATCCTTCCTCATCGCTTTAGCCGAAAACTGCGGTTTTCCAGTCGTAGAAAGGGTCGCCTTGCAGGTGGAAGGCGAGCGCATGCAGTGTGGCCCAAATCCACGACGTTGATCGCTGAGGACCGGGGTAGGGTCGATCATGCCGTCTCAGCGGATGGTGCCCTTGTTGTGCTCAGAGAAGGATCTGAACGACGGGATCATAGTATTCCTGTGGGGGTCCTCGATCGTCCTCGATACGAGCAGAGTGGCGCGACGGAAGCGTTGGGATGATGCGATACTATACAAGGCTGTGGTGCATCGAGAAGGCGGACGCCTTTACACTGCTAGGCAACCTCAATTGTCCCCTCCGTTGTTAATGTCGGATTTTTACACCATACCACATGTCAGTGGTTGGGTGTTCTGGCGACGCATGGTTTGAGGTACATCACTTTTGTCCTTGCTAGATCCGTTGATAATAATATGACCCACTTCAGCGCTGGCTTGCATCGTGATCACCTTCGCGCACACAAGGACAAGGTTCAAGAATCTAGCGGGGGTTGCAGTCAAGTATCCATCTTTTGAGTGATATTCATTCATCTATCCAGGTCCAAGATAATCTTCGCTGGGGGCCTGGAGGCAAGGAAGTGGAAGTATTAGCCAGATTGGGAAAGAGGATTCCACGTCCTAATAGCGAACACCGCCAACTGCTCTTTACGTTGGCGTCGCTCGAGGGTCCGACAATGCTCCGGAGAGTCACTATAAGTAAGGTTTGGGTAGGGTTGTCCATATAACCCCAGTACCATCTTCAAGCTGCGGCACCAGACTGACCTACTGAACGCCGCCATAATTGCGCCAGAAAAGATAACGATAAAAAGGAAGGGGGGACAGTTTATCAAGGTTCAAGAAGATAAGTAAGAAAAATTTCCATCACCGCACTAGCTACCGATTCTGATCCTATATGTGACATCTATTCTAATCAGCTCCTTGATCACATCCGAGTCACCGCCTGAGTGATCCGCCGATGAGGCATCCAGTGTAGATGCCTGCTGGTGTGATGAAAATGTAATCACGGGCGGTTGATCTCGCGCCACCTTGTTCAACTTGGTGATCTCGTTTGCCCTAAATTTCGGCTGCGTCCATTCACCGCTCACCTTCTCGTGATGTGAATGCACCCGGGAGAGGATATAAATGGCATCGTAGGGTCCTCTCTCTAAACACACAGGTGATTGTAGCCCGACATCCTTGCTTCTTGTCCCATTCAACAGACACGATCAAACGTCGTACCCGTCACTGACATGAGCACCACCACACAAACAGATGGAGAGTATTTTCAACTCTTTAACTATGCAGCGGGTGAGACCACTCACAACCTATCCATGATTAACCTCATAGACAATGCAGTTATCGTACTCACCGTGGTTGGATATGACTACAGTCCATGGTTCCGTTTTGCGTGCGCTTCGTGCATCCGGGAGTAATATATAACCACAGTCCTCACCTTTCCGAGAGAAGTATAGCCTCCCTTTCCTCCACTCCTCGTTCCTATTCTCACTACCGTCAAAGGTAGAATACATTTGGGTAAGAGGGAAAACATTACTTGTTACCGGATTCCCAAGGTTTCTGACATTTCTGCAGAGCCAGCCTTGGGCTTGGGTCACTACAATGTTCGTCGTCGTACGTAAACGCTTTGTGGGACGCTGTCATAGCCTTCCTAGACTGACCTTTTGAAAGGTTCGTTATGTTGGTCTTTTTTGGGCCATGTGGGTCTATAGCCATGCTAGTCTATATCAGATTGCGTGGCTGATTTCGCGATCATTTAAAGTATAGATGCACTGGGTACGTCCGGCACTGTAGACTAAGTTTACTGATGGTTATGGATAATCATAGGTTTTTCCACCCTTTTTTCTGGCCATGCAAAGGTACGCTTCTTTGCTTCAAGTTCATGCGCAGTCCATTATTTAAAGTGGTTTTCTGGTAGATGTATGCATCTCAAATTTTCTGATGATCGATAGTACTGATAGTCGAGTAGGTGTAAGAACTTTACTCTACAGTCTATAATATCCGATCCATGCATAATATCCCCAAGGTGCTGTGATCTATCTTGCATCTAACTGGACATTCGTGGTGTTTCTTTCTGTTGCTGATTGTGAGTAATCCTACCCCTCAAATAATCTGCCTCAATAAAATTTGTCTGTTGCAAATATGATGGTGCTGCGTGTGTATGCGATGTGGAATCATTCAAGAATCATTCTCTACACCCTCCTGTTCTTCTGGATAGCACAGACTGTCGCCTCTGTCGTCCTCGTCGGTTTATCCACTAATAATTTTATATCTTTCAATCAACTAGGTATGTTTTCGATGATCAATAGCAAAGCATATCCGCGTGCGAACCTTCTCTCTAGGCCTGACTGATGGCACGCAAGATTCGTCATTTTGCAGTGTCTCATTGGATCTTCTACCAGTCGTCACACTAACTCTCCTGATCTTCCGTTTTCTGCTCAGTGGCCTTCTGTTGATTCTCGCTCTTACCAGAACTTGGAGGGAGTTGGTTGACATGCATAGAGCAACGAAGCAATGACAACCAAACAGGTACATAACGCTTCTTGCGAGACACGGAATCATTTACTTCTTCAAGTACGTCAACGGCTTCCGCCATCTGTCTTATCCATCACTTACAGCACCTTTCCTATCACGTTATACATTTTCTGTATACAAATAACCGACCTACACATTTTCTCGCTGAGCTAGGAATCTATTTTACAATGCCATGCAATTCGTCGTCGGCCAATACGTCGTCAGCGGAGACTTCACGCCCAATAGTGCAGAAGTCTTCCCGATTTGCTTCGCTTACCTCACTTTCGCCACGATCGTGCCGCGGTTCATCATCAGCGTGCGGGAGTTGTATAGCCGTGACGTTCGAGGGCGCTGGCAGGGGATTGACACTGGATTCGGATTG
The DNA here is from genome assembly GCA_038090315.1 of Xanthoconium stramineum. Taxonomy (NCBI): domain Eukaryota; kingdom Fungi; phylum Basidiomycota; class Agaricomycetes; order Boletales; family Boletaceae; genus Xanthoconium; species Xanthoconium stramineum. The sequence continues at coordinate 1,671 of JBBPMO010000806.1, read as the reverse complement.
TCCTCTCACACCATGTCCAGTCAATATGAGATGTCCGCAATTGCATTTGCAAATGTCACCGAGAGGCAGGCTGAAGCAGAAGTGGGGGACAATGGAGTTTGAGACGAGTCTCGGGTGATAACCAACGCGGTTGGGCCTTGGATGACCAAGGACAAGGACGTTTCTGCGAGCGGTCATTGTTGCGTTTAACTCGTCCCTTGATCTAGATACTAGATACTTAACTATACCCACTTGGCGTGTGTTGCATGGACCACTCTGATGAAGACACAGTAGATAACTGAAGTTCAGATGTCGGAGTGTAGCCGACAAGTAAGAGTGAGGATTGAGAAACAGGGGTGGTATTGTACATGATGGGTAAAGGAGTGCGAGCGTGGATGTATAATAGCGAGGAAAACAAGTGTCTGCACATGAACGAGGACGGAGGCTACGATGAACGAATATCAGGACCGGCACGATGAGAGACAAGTGGTCGAATCTCCAATGTGCTTACTGAACGGAGGTGACGATGGTGAACAAGATAACGAGTGAGTACTATGATACGCGTCTACACGCAGGCGGCGATTCTACAACTGCTTGTTCGCGTGTATGCGGCGATGATGGTGAGCTGAAAAACCTCGAGCATCCTATGCCCAAGTTGTAGAGAACAAATCCAAATGTCTAATACAAATAATGACGTTATAACCGTGTTTTTGGTAGTGATGGTCACAGCGTGACGATACCAACTTGCCAACACCCCATGTGCACAGACGAATTGGCAAGCAGCGTTTTGCAGCTTATCATTTTAATTGCGTACCATGTCAATTCGCCCCTTTCTCAGATCTCAGCCCTGGATCAACCACTACTCCATATGCGACTCCTTGGTCATTCTGAACTCACGTTACCGAGTTGTGTGTGCGTTTCCCAAGTTCTTCTCATGCCTATTCCACCACCTCTCACTGCCTTCCTTTTGCGACCCTCCAGAAGTAGTACAGCTCATGATGCAGAGCAGGCCGATTCAACATTGAGCTTCCCGACCTCTGCTACATCTGACTAACCTTGAGTTGCAGTCCCCATATAACAGCGGACGCATTTTTTTTCGCTAGAGGTGTCAGGCTGGCACCTAGTCGGCCATATACCTGATACCCCCGCTTGTATGCACCTAGCCTATGAAATTCTACTCTGTTCCTCGCCTCTTTCGCCCCATGTCAAAACCCACCCCTTCTCGCACTGCCACTGCGGATGCCTAGGCTCTCAATCTTTTCACGAATCGCTCTCTTACGTCTCTGACGTACCCATGACACGGCGGTACAGTCGACTGGTTACCAAGGAAAGAGGTCGTCGTGCGTAGAACTGTGATTTGTACGCCAAACTGTCAGGCATCTTGCCAGACACCTGCCTCGGCGGCATCCTCAGACTCTTGTACTCTTTCTATGTATGTGTCACGGTGTTCATGCGGCCTATGCAGGTGTTCAGGATTGCGACCTTGGCAGTTCTGAGTGCTCTCTTTGCACTAGCCAAACGTAGTCAGCCTTCCTCTCTGCTGGTACTTTCTTTGGTGAAGGAGTTCAACACATTTCTATGCTAGGCATAAGTGTCGCTTAACTAATCATATCTCCTGAAAGGTGCTTTGATTGCTGGTGATGTCGCTGACTGGCTCGATCGCCGTCCAACCATTATTTGGGTATGTCTCAT
>JBBPMO010000805.1:0-16481 GCA_038090315.1 Xanthoconium stramineum | reverse complement strand
ATTAAGGGGACTTCTGTGCTTCGATGCTGGGTCCTTGGGCTTGCAATCTGTCCCACAGAGCACATCTTCAGCATCGAAGAGCTTCATCACACACCCATTCTAACTCAAAATAACATCCACTACACCATTGTCTGTGGTGAAGTATTCGACCTTACTGAAGTCGTGGCAACCACATGCAAGTCATCCCCACGAAGACGATCCCGCAGCAGGATAGCGATGTAGATTCTACTCACTTAATAACTCACGCGTAATGTGGATATCAGGTCCACTTCAACTCGTTGATAAACCCGCTGGAACCGGAGATGTATCATCAGGTCAAGAACGTGATTGCTATCAACCCAATGTTTTACGAGTACCTTCTGACACCACGGTGAATCCATTCTCTGAACCGATTGATCTCTTATCCTCTTCGCATTGACTATCATTGATTCCTGCTCGTCGTGGTTCTTGGACACGAAAGTTACCCAATAGGTTGATGAGATTACTAAAAACTGACCTGATCGGTGTGTTATGAATCACGATACGAGCGGCAAAGACGGGGTTAACGTACACAAGGAAGTACAAAAGACCGTCTCTGACGACATATCTGTTGAACACCCATTTCCACGTCGCTCGGTGCATCTTGAATCCGCCTCTCAGAAATTGGGCCACCACTAAGATGAACAACACGATGCTGAGAATAAACTGGGAGATCGCGAACGCAGTGGTCCACGTTTGAGCGATGATTGTGAAACTGCAAGCCGATATATCAACTTGAAGTATTGGTGGCACAACGGACATTATGGCAGAATATCGTAAAGGAGGGCATGGATCTGTCGACTCCGTTTGATGCTTACCTTGCACATAGTTTGATTTGACGTAAGGATTACAGAAGATGAAAGAAAGGATGGCATCCGTGGCGTGCATCACGAGGGGAGCACGCAAAACGACTCTTGACTGATTGAACAATGCAGTATACACGCAGAGGATCAATTCGAAAGTGCTCACGACTGTCAGCTGGATCAGCTTATAGATTCTCGACTTTGAGTCAGGTTATTGACGTCTAGTACGATTCGAGGTTGCCACAATGTTCCGATGAGCATGGTAAGAGGCAGAGCAAGAACGTCGCACCTTCGTCGGGCCCGGTATGAAGGAGCCCCCAACTTTACACGTGTTGTCAGCTAACCACTATGATTTCAAAGATCGGGGACGTACGAAGCGCTTCAAGTCGCGAACGAATTCAAAGTCAATACTGGATGTACACCATGGGTCACTAACTTGCAGGACAGAAAGCCAGCCGGCGTAACGGATCTGATGTCCATCCGAGTTTTGAATGTGCACTACAAAACATTGAGGTGACAGTAGGCTCACAAAAAGAAACAATGTGGAGACCCTTGAAGTCCAGGGTCATTGCTAGAATAGCCGCCGCGTAAATCGTGCTCCCTGGCAAAGACATAGATCACCAACCCATATGCACACCCTCAGGTTGTAACTTGAGGGCTGAATGCAGCTTGTCCGATGGTTAAAGTAGTCAAATCCACAAGCATGTTGTGATCAAAGATGATCACCGTCTAAGATTGTGCAGCCTGTGATGGTTGTACGGCAGAGAGTGGCGAATCAAGGAATGGCAAAGAATCACGGTTGAGTTTATCGAATCGACTGCGGCGTTTATTATATCGTCGCATGTCTAAGTGGAAAGGGCATACACGAGGACATCCGAGAAATGGACCTTCCGGCGGAGTCCGACGCCGCCGTCCAGCGGACGCTGCCGGGGAGGCTGTATCCCAGATATTTTGTAACAAACGATGCGACACTCGATAAAGTTCTGAAACTTATCAGCAAACCATGGGATGCTCATGTCGCCACTTGACGACTCTTTCGTGGCCTGTGATTGGATAAGGCAGCCCAAAAGGGCAAAAAAAGGGCCCTACAATGGTCTGAAACCAGCTAGAACTGGTCTCAACCACTTTTCCAACACACTGATCATCTACGAAGTTCTTCCGACCTCGGAGTCTTAGATCGGCCGGTCGGCGCTCTCCTCCGTGTGCTGGGATCGTTCTTTCAACACATCCGCATCAGATCTGCGCCGGTGCCATTACAAGTGAGTGTTTCACGTACATGGGCCGCAGTTTGACATTCGACGTTTAGCGTTCAGTACTGCAAAGAAGTTTTGCGACTCGTCACATACATAGTGTGCACCAGGCCTTGCGTTACGAATGCCAAGGACATACATGCACTGCACTCATTGATGCAAGATATGACAAACAGCATGAACAACGGTAAAAGTACAACAACAAGACGGGCAAATTTTAGTACATGTCCATCACGGGTTACACCCTCAGATCTTACTCCCTGTCAAACACCAACGCCCTCACCTCGATCGATTGTCTACTTGGCGCATCCGCGGGACTCGTCATATCCGGAAACGCCGAGTGTGGTGCTAGCCTTGCCTTATCCACGGCCGAGTCAGAGACTTTGAAGAGCATCACCTCGTCCGGGGTCTGATCAGACAGGTAATACCACTTGTGTCTTGGGTTGTACTTGACATGGTACGACCCGCCTTCGCGATGCGCGTGAATCACGCGTACTGGGCTTAAATCTCGATCCATGTCAACAGTACGAAAGTCCACGACGCCAAGAGGCCAGTGGGCCACATTGTTGGCAATCGGCCTTTGTATTATGGTCAGTTCACGTCGGAAGAATTAAAGTGGATGAATGGCTGACCTCCAGACATTGATGATTTGGTGCTGCCCTTGCATGAGCCTGTCTGCGTCATCAGGGAGGTGGTACCGGATTTTTTCCTTTATAACGCTGAGCGGTTGGTCAACATGTACAACATGCTAAGGGAGTGCACCACTTTAAGCAGACGATCTGCCAAACGACTGGTCCACTCACTGCCGGGCCCCGATTCGTCAACCTGACTGGCCCTGTCTCTGGGTCTGAGCTCCTCCTGACAGTATGGCCATAGACGAAGACCCTCTTCGCGTCGGTATACTTCTTCAAGATTTCCTCCACCTCGGCATAATAAACTGTCTTGATCCTCTCTTCATCTACAAACTCCTTCTCCACACTGGGGTGATTCAACCACTGGAACCCGCTGACATCAAGTTGGAATGTGTCCTGTTTTCCTCTTGCATCACGGATGATGACAGAACGGGGCTCGTTGCTAATGTTGTGTGCCGGAACCCCCGCAGGCGGCTCGCAAGCGACGTAATAATATGAGGGTTTATCATGTGGCCGACAATAATTCACGATTGTCCGGACGTCTCGAGGGCCGGGTGCTTCGATAGCCATGGTTTGAACGGTTTCCGGTACCAAAAAGTCACCTCGTAGAGGGGATACAAGCGAGCGAAACGGAGTGGTGAATGTCTGGCTGCCTGTGCGGTAGATATAGCCTGATAATCGGTTTATTACGGAGGGTGACGAGGCGAGCCATATGTCCTGCGGCACGCATCACGTTTCAGTAGGATCCACTTTCGCTTCTTTTTTTCTTTTCCGATCTCTCGCACCGATGTCCAAACTCGTACACCTGGCATGGGTATCGATGGTACTTCAGATGTGCGTCACGTATAACCATTGGCAACGGAAAGCACCGGGAGATGAAAGAAGGGTGGCGGTTGCCACCCGTACGCGTGCCTGTTGCGGGTGCATTCCAATTAAAGCACCACATCCTGGAGCCTTGTTGCAACCAATACTGTAACTACTGTACACCCTGTTGCAAATTTCACTGTAACCCATGCTCCCTCCCATTTCACCTGTACCTTGCAATACAAATACTCTACATTACTAATACACCTGCCCAATTCCTTGCAACTAATTACTGAGCATGTTCTGTTGCAACCCTAAGTCTCTGCAAGGTCGTTGCAAGGGTTATGTCACAGTGCGGGTGGAATGACTCCATCAAAGTTGTATGCACGTGGCGGTTACGAAAACGGCCATCCTTTTGTTTTCGCGCGATCCAGGAACATAGATTGCATTTTCAAAATCTAGTAGTAGTACTACTCGTGCTAGCATCGTGCGCGTCGCCCCACCAACAATCACTCCTAGCCTGGCTCACGGCAATTTTTTCATGGAATGAGTGTGCCTTGCAGGCCGTCAGACGGAGGCCGAGGTGTTGGACTGTTGTTATCCGCAGTCCTTTTTTTTTTCTGTGCGTGAACGCCTTAGACATGACACTATGAACTGCAAGAATTACTCACCATGGTCGATCTCACTGACTGAGGTGCTTCCAGCCATGCCTTCCTCTCTTCCTCAGTCTCATACATCGACATCGGGTCATCTGAGGCCATGCGATTGGAGGCAGCATCAGGCGTAGGGGAAGGCAATCCGTCGTCAGAAGAGTGCGAGGCGCTAATCGAGTTACCCCGACTCGGAGTCACATCGATCTGAAACGTCTGTACGTTGTTGAGTTTCCCAATACAATTCATACGACGTCGATTGTGCACTTACCACAGGCCCCGAATGCTCGCACTTCAGAGTGACTGAATGGAGGCTCACACTCCGTGGCAGAGACAGCCTGATCACAATGTCCGCGGTGTCGTTTTCCATGAGAGGGAGCAACCAAGTTGGGGGCCTGATGGGGGGACAGTTAGCAGGGTTGACCGCTCTCCTCTTGTTTGCAACGCACTGTTGGGACCGCAACTCGTTGCAAGAACTACTCCGCCACCATTGCATGACCGTGGCTTCCCAACGTTGCAACGCGTTGCATGTGTCAGCGATGCATTGTCTTGAAGCGAAGCAACAAACCACATACAATTTGTTGCAATAGGGGACGCGCGAGGTTGTTGCAATAAGGCGCAAGTGAGGTTGTTGCAATAATCATGTCTGCAACGCGTTGCATGTGTCAGCGATGCATCGTCTTGAAGCGAAGCAACAAACCATGTACAATTTGTTGCAATAATCACGTCAGCCTAACAATGCAAGTGCTAGCGATGCATCGCGTTGAAGCCATGCAATATCTTTCCGACCGAGGGCCTTATTGCAATGGGACACCGCGACCTCGACTTGTTAGGTAGAAAATTGCATCACTAGTCGGGTGAATTATATAGCAAAAAAACATATACAACACTACGTAGACGCAACAAGCTCAGTCACAGTAGTATCCATAACATCCGACACTCCCGCCTGTGCCTTGTCAGCTATCGCGAGGAAGTAGTGCGTGTTTCTCCACACATGTTGGAATCGCTGTTTGAGGGCATGTCGTATAGAGGCCTGTCGTTCGGCATACGCTCTCAGCCCATCTGCCAGGGTGGGATCATCAACCACCCGCGCATTTGCCTTGGCAGTCCACCAGTCCGCGTGCCAGCCTAGGAAGTGGAGGACTCTCTCCTGTTCTTCAAACAGTAGGTCCACTTCTTCAGTCCACCGACTCGCACGTGCCCGTGCCCGGCACCACTCAATGCGGATTGCTATAGGTCATGTAATTAGAGTTAGATCGTCATATTTGAGTATGTACGTACCATCTTGCACGCCTTCGTCATCGTCCTCCACGGCACCCTCGGAGTATCCACAAACCAACCATATCCACGACAATTTTCTCCGGCCTTCACTTCGAGCGTCATCGGTCCCATCCGTCATTGAACGGATATCCTCGTCTGCTAGATGCCGAAGTTGGTTTTTCCATCCAACCTTGTTTAAGAGCCCGCCCAGAACTACGAGGGCGCGATACGCTGCGCGATATTTGCTGGCACTGGCTAGTACTTTCCCGTCGATGTTTTTGAGGCAGTTCCACGCACGTGTATTGGCACCCTGCCCCCGCAAGAAACGATCCTTGAATCGGAGCATGTAAGCCTTTGACCGTAGTGCCTGTCGCAGCTCATTCAGAGCGTCATGCGCCTGACCCTCTCGGAGCTTCCACTCGATCTGCTCGAGGGTCTCATTGCAGCTCACGCTGCGTGCGATGGATGATGGCAAAAAGAGAGGGAAATCTTGAGGGTGTTGAAGAAGATCGGAGTGCAGCGTCTCTGCTTTCTCTCTTGCTGCTTCTCGTAGACTGGCAACTCCAGGAATGAAAAGGGTTTGTATTTTTTCCCAGGTATCGATCTGTCGCATCAGTGTGTTGGCTCTTTGCTGGAGCTGTGCCTTCTGTGTATCGGTGGCGTGCTGTCCAAGCTTCTCAGTTTCGGCTATCAAATGTTGCCTGACACCGGGATCAGCAGTTGCTGGACCGGATGGTTGAATGAAACTTACTGTTGTTCCTCTAGCTCAATGCCAGTGTCTATGAGGATGCTTGGGGTGACCTCCGCGTGCAATGGTGGCTGTGTTGCTTTACTAGCGGCCACGGTGTCCTCTACGGCAAGGCGCAGGCGAATACTTGCTTGAGTAATTTCTAGGAACTAGTCAGCCAGATTATACGCAAAGAAGTGAGACTCACCATGTGACTTGACTTCGAATGGATTATGCTTCGTTGAGTCGTATTCCCATTCCTGAACCTCTCGCTCCCAAGTCAATACGAGGTCCGGGTACTTTGAGGAGAGGGAGTCGGTCAACGCAACAAAGTCTTCACAGTGGTCATTACGCTCTGGAACGGCTTCTTGTATTTTGGACAAAATCATGGTGCCTACCATGGTGATGAGACAGCAGAGCTCGCACCGGTTCATCAAAACTTACCTAAGCTGATCACCTTCCAATTCCAGTCACCAAAGTGATCGTCGATCGTGTCACGCCGAGAACCAGGGCCCATCTCTTTCGTACTAGATGCTGTGGGATTGATATCAGCCCATCCACGTTCTGGCGCTTCGCCATCTGTTCGGCCAACACCTCAGACAAGGTTGAAGGAAAAGAGCCACTGGCATTCGGTGACATGGGCAGGAAGATGGAATTTAGGCACGAGAAACGTGATATCCTTAACCTTGTGATCGACATGCCATGCTTCGGGAGTGCGTGCCATTCTGCTCCATAGATGTTTGTACCATTGACACGCAATGTCATACGATATCTTGAGTACAAGCAATGCAACAAAGGGACGTAGCGCAGAGAATAAAATATAGTCCATATTGACGTATCTAATGTGATGTGATCGGAATCTAAGCCGTCATAAATCATATAGTCATGGCGACCTACTTTTCGCCTTTCTGGAGATCCCCAACTCCGCATGGGAGCTTGAAACCATGTCGGGCACAATCAACAGTCCCGACGCCTGTTGCAGCGAGGCCGGCTGTTGCCTTCGTGTCCGCTGCATTCACTGCACTGTGGCTGGAACAATTACTTTTCTACAATGCAAGATTAGTACGCAACATGGTGCACCACCTGTACGACATACGGGTTGCGGCTCGTTGATGAGTTTGCTAAGATAAGACTTGTATGCAGTCTCTTCCACGAAGTAAGCCCATCCACGGCTCAACCCAGGATCGATTGCGTCACTTGAAACTGCCTTGCGTTTCAGTCGGAAATTTGCGTCTATTGCAACAAAGAGACCGTAAAGCCATCTGGTCATGCCAGAGAGAAGTAAGTATTACAAATGGTTCGTTTCCACAAGAGCTTACCGTTTCCCCGGTGGTGCTTCCATCCACTCGGCAGGAAGGTTTTTACCAGGCTGAGGGCACGCTGGACAAAGCACCGCACACTCACCCTCCCCAGTCGCTTCTACACCGCCACTGTCGTGTCCTCGACCCGAGCATTGCAACATTTTGAGGTGACGCCATTCTTGGACGACACGTAGGAACTGCTCGTAGCGATCCTGGTATCAATTAGGTAAATTCTATATAGTATGACATATCAACACGTACCTTTGTGTCCCCAAGTCCTGTGTTATCTGACAGGCGCATCAATGTATTGTAAAACTCGTATGTGGAAACCTTCGACTCGAACGATAAAAGGTGAAACAGCTTGAGGACAGCAAATGATACTGCCGTGCAAGGCTTGTCAGAACTTGCAGGAAACCATCGCTTGCGGAGCAGCTGACGTGACGGTAGCTCTGCAAGTTCACAACCACAAAAGTCGACCCCGACGGAGTGGACGCCATTGCTATGAATGATGACAAAATCGTCTTTGACGGCTGGGATGGGCCGATAACACTTGTCGCCCTGTGGGTGTCCAAGCTGAATTCTTAGGCCGAGATCCTTCAAATTTTTTCTCTCGAAGTAGTTGCCATTCCATTGCTATGATCAATCAGCGCCAACCGAATGAGATCTTGTTCAGTTCAAGCCCACCTTTACGCGATGCAAGGGTGTTGCTTGATGTCTTTGGACCAAACAAGCGGTGCACAGCATATCAGCGCCGAGACAATCGGAACATCGCATTGAAGCTGGTGATGTATTGCAAGCTGAGCATAGTGCGGGGTTCCCGCACCTCCCTTCCAAATGTAAGAGTTCGTCGAGGAAGTCCTGCCAGTCGTCTTGTGCCCACACCAGGATTGGGTTGTCCTTGGGTACCATGCGTCAAGCGCGAGACTTTTTTGGGAGATATCCACTCACCGACGCATACCGTTTCCTTGGTCGCTCTTCACCAAGGATACTGAGGTCAGTCTCCGGAGGAAGCGTATCCATAGGAACGAGGTTGACGTCATCGATGTAATGATCTGGCGCAGGGAGAGGTGACAAGTCCTCTTCGGTGGCACCGTTTTGAGCTTTTAGGGCATATTTCTTTTTGTCGACACGTAGAAGTCCAGTGGCGTTCCTGCGTAGTTTGGTATAGCGCCCGAAGGCTGAGTTCGTCTTTTGCGCGTGATCATGAACCTTGAATCCCCTGACATTTTTGAAATGGAGACCACGACGTGGCACTGTTGAGACAGCGAAATTTAGAAAACAACGAACATTTTTTCTGCTAGCACTTACCTGAGCTTTCTTCCAGTTGCTGGGTTTTCTCAGCATGCGCCATTGTAGCCTAAAGGTGTTGCAACACGCCACAGCACCATACACTAGGCTGAGCGCTGAGCGATGTTACACCAGCACTGCAATTGTCAGATGCTGGGTTGCGTTGCACAAGAACCGCACTTCTCGGTTACAATACACTTACCGCCACAGCCTGAGGCACTGATTACGTCTCAAGAATCTTACGCTGCTGGGATACACTAGCCTGAGTGATGTTGCAACGTGTGGGAGTTACACCAGCACTGCACTTACCGCATCCTTTCAAGTTAGAAGCTTGCTAACGCCAGGTGAGTGCGAGTTGCACAAGAACTGTACTTCTCGGTTACAATACTTCAACCACAGGTACCAATTACATCTCAAGAACCTTACGCTGCCAGGTCGCCGTGCACTAGACACGAAGTAAACAAGCCCCAGTCAATTTCGCCATTGGTTACCACCCATGCACCAGCCTCGAGGACAACGAATCTTCCCTGATAAACTGAAGGTCGGTAGATGATTCGCAATAATTCTCACCCTAATCGAAATTATTCTCCAGGAACACCGAGATGCATGGTGTCCTCGGTCCTTGCATTCATGCCGCCACAGTTCCGATGGACGAACTCCAAGAATGCCGAGTGCATGGTATCCTCGGTCCTCACTTTCATGCCGCCACAGTTCCAAGGCTATCTGCAACGATTACTGCAGGGCTGCCCCCATTGTGTTCAAAGCAGCCACCAAAGATGTTTAAAAGGTCCGTCACTGCTCCATTTCCCCCCCACCCTGACCTTCACTCATCTCACAGCCCTCGCTACTCTCTTCGTCCATGCTTACTATTGCCATGACCACCGCTGACTCAAGTGCATGTTCTTCTGACGACACACCAGGTTCCATCTTGGTGAATAACACTATGGATGGTTCGTGACGTTACCGCGTAACTCTCTCTTTTTTACTAATAACCACGCTATCATCAAGCCCTTGCGGAGCTTTTGCAAGGCACGCAGTTGTCAGAAGAACGTGCTGCTGAAATCATCGTCGCAATCCGCAAAATCGCCACGGATACCAACCCGACCCAACCCTCTGGTAAGCGTTCGCAATCGAACACACACCCAAATCCGCTAATGCTAACTGCTTTTAGATATATGTGGCTCTCCTCCCCACTTGCTGTCCTCAGCCAGCTCAGCCAGCACAGACGAATCCAAGGTTGTGCCAGAAGTCCCGACTTCCGCCAGCGATGCCCCGAGCATCGGAGGAGTTCCCCTAGCACCAGACGAATCCAAGGTTGTGCCAGAAGTCCCGACTTCCACCAGCGATGCCCCGAGCATCGGAGGAGTTCCCCCAGCACCAGACGAATCCGGGGTTGTGCCAGAGGTCCCGACTTCGGCCAGCGTGGCCAGCGATGCCCCGAGCATCAGAGAAGCTCCCCTGGTACCCAACGAGTCCGAGGTGGTGCAAAGAGTCCCGTCTGGACACTATGTCGCTGTTTACAAGCGCATCAACTTTGTCCTCCTGTTTGAGGGTGAAAAGGAGCCGTTCTACTTGATCACCAGGGGTAAGATGGTTGGTGTGTTCTCGAACTGGTAAGGAAATATTATATTCGGGTTTACAGTGCCTGACATTGGTCCAATAGGGAGAATGCAAACCCTTTGGTCAACCGCGTGGGTGGTGCAACATATCGCCGGCTTGATCCGGGCACTACCATCTCTCAAGGGTGTCAGATGATTGTGACCGCGATTGACAACGGGGTTGTTGGTGGTGCGGGTAAAATGCCTCCGGCCACCGTGTTTTTGTAATACCATCGTAGTTTGTTGAACGATGAATAAATCTTGTGCCCTGTGCCAACTTATCTTGCCATATGTTTATTGTGACTGGAATAGTGTACTGCTAACAACACGCCATGTAATGTACATTGGTGTGTGACATTCTATTCAGCAATCGACTGGGAATTGATTTCATGTAAAACTCCTATACAACCCTACAGTGCGAAGCAGTACATGAACTCGCTTGCCATGATGGGTATATCTGCTTCGGGAATCGTGTTCTCTACATAACTCTCATATACAGTCCTGTGTTATTTAGTACAATTGTGTTCGTAACTATGTATCGTATACAGTCCAGCGTTACTCTAGTATATGGACATGGACTCGGACATTTTCAGCAGCTCATATGTGTATATGTGCAGGTGTATTTTCGTCAGTGATCATGCTTATCGAGTAATTCTCCTATACACCAGGGAAAGTCCTTGCTGCGCGCGTCTGAGTCGGCTCTACCCGAATCACCTACGCTACGCTTCCATTGTCTAAGCACTCAGTACTCATGGGCCGGCCCAAACTATACAAAACTCCAGAGGAACGAGTACTTGCCGCACGTTCCTACTGTGCAAAATACTACGAAACGTACGACTAGGTGGTGCTTTGTGAGCCTGATGACTGACTCTTCTCGCAGCCACAAGAAGAAAATCAATCAAACGATTCAAGCGAGACGTGTTAGTAACAGAGTGAACAGAAAGTAAGTAAACATCGGGTACATTCTCCACCAATACCCCAGTAAAGCTTGTAATCAGATCACGGCACTCTGATACTGTCCCGTTGCTTGGCCAACCCAGAGTGCCTAGCATACTGTCCCGACGGTAAGTTGAACCTAGATATAGTAAAACTGAGACAGATGCATGCGTTGTAACAGTGCCGGACGGCCAAAGCAAACGGCTACTCAGTTAGACGACGCCACGAAACAAATCAAGCTCGCTCTCCAACACGCAATTGGACGGTCGTCCCGCCAGTTTGCAGAGACCCTGTGCAACGAGTATCTGAAAAGTGGTGATTACTCGAACATCAATAGCGCCGTCACCACTGTCACACAGCTCGAATCTCAGTTGCGCGCTGTTCAATTAGCTTCACCACAAGGCAACGATGGAGCTGACATAGCTCAGAAGCTTCGTGTGGTGATATGCGTCCTTGAAGATCTGCTTCTGAATGCTATGGAGGGAAACAGCGTCTCAGATCTTCAAGATTGTGGGCTCTTACTCTACCAAAGTTCCGAGGATGTTTGTTAGAATCGCGGTACCGGCCTAAATACTTTGTTGATCACGATGCTGTGGCAGACAAGGCCCGTTGGAACTGTATTGAAGATGTTCGTGAGGATCTCATCTGTCCGATTGTATCTTGTTGAATCGTGCTTAGTTCGAAGTCAACGCAGATGGCAGAGGCACCGGACCGGACACTTTGTTGATCGTGGTGGTGTGGCAGACAGATAAGGCCCGTCGGAACCTTGGTGACGCGCTCTCATCCCCACCCCCTTCACGTCCTCCACCAATCGACCTATACTCACTCTCATACCGATGGCACCTGCTGGTTGGGCGACTCCTGAGCAAAGAGTGTTCCTCGAGGAAGAGCTCAAAGAATACGTTCGAATTGGCAGCAAAGCGTACAAGAAATGCTGGCCCGGCCTGTTCCAAAGGTGGAAAGATCTCTGGCCTGAACAGGCGACAGCCTTGCCAGACGTTCCACTAGGACAAGAACTGGACGAGGGACAAAATCGCATGCTCAAGGAAGCTGTGGACAAGCGTCACAAAGTGAGTTCACTTTTTTCTCATCACTGGCATCCGTAGCTCATTTCATATCTAGCAAATCCAGCAATGGATGCGTTGGCATGCTGGCGCGGGTAACAGCCGGGTTGCTAACAACAAGCTCGCACGTCTCCTCAATGACATGATGTGGCCCAAAAAGCGCGCCAGCAAGCTCTGGGAGATCTACTCCAAGACTCACTATGTATCACGCGTCAAGGGTACAGTCCCTGCGGGATCCAACATCGTCACGATATGAAAGAAGATCGAAATTGCGCTCATGAACGAGTTGCCGGAGGTTATCAACGAACTTAAGCTGGTGCAAGCAAAGCAGAGGGCAGAACTCCGCAAGGGTAACGAGGACGATGACAGCATCGAGGTGGATCCACTGAGCATTCGACGGTTAGTACGTTATGTCTTCAAATAATAACGGTCGCTTACCTGGTCCTAGGAATATTCAAGAGGTCGCACCAACGCTCCACCGCGTGTTGGAGCACCTAGTCAAGAAGACCGGCTGGTCATTCAGCGTGATTATGGGAGGACCCGATCCTATCTCGCCGGAAGAAGGCAATCATATTACTAGGTTAGCATCGTTCTGTGGCCTGCACTGGGACATGCACATGCTTACCAATTATACAATAATGACAGTCTCCACGTCGGAACGGATCAGCGGGGACAGGACTTCTCGGACGCCTACCCCAAGTACGATACTGTTCTTGTCGAAGCGTATGGGGAATTTCTGAACAGCGTCTATGGAGGTAAGTATTAGCTTTTCAGCAGAAGGGCAACACATACTAACTGTGTGTGTAGCTGGCATGCGACCATTCAATGGCACACAGAAGTCCCAGGCCCCAGAGCCAGCCATGGACATCACGGAAACAGACTCTGACACCAGGGTCGACTTGGACGTAGCAAAGGATGCTGGAGCGCCAGCGGGTCCAGGCGTTGAGGGAGACACCGGGGAAGAGGTGTCTGCAGCGTGCGAACTAGCGAGTGAGGAGAAGGACGAGGAGGAGGAGGATATGAACGTGGATGATGCTGAGGGGGAGGACGGCGAAGAAAATCCTATGCCTGCCTCGTCTTTTATACCCCCCGCTCCTACAACGGCCACTCAACCTAGCACCGGCATTGCATCACCGACTGACGTTGCAACGCCGTCAACCCACTCTGCGATGCCGGCCAACGTTGCAACGCTGTCAACCAACGCGACGCCGACTAATGTTGCAACACCAACCGCTTTCGTTGCAACGCTGACCAATGTTGCAGTACCAACCGCTTTCGTTGCAACGCCGCCCAACATTGCAACACCTCAAAGCATCGTGACTTCCCAGGGTCCCTATCTGACGCACCCGTCGTCGTCTCCCACCATGGCGCCTCCGTTTGACTCATCCGATGGGTTCTGGTCTGGGGGAGAGAGCGTTCCGGTGTTCCAGGACTCGTTTATGGACCTTCTCTTGGACGCCACCCCTCCTGTTACAATCTTCCTCAGTAGACGCCGGTACACCAGTCTTTTTCCTTGAACTACTCACTATCCCTTAGACCTAACTCCGCACTCTCGGAGGACTGAGCACCAATCTTCTCTTTCGACATTGGTGACCTGTCTCATTACTGTCCTGATTCGGACACCCTTGCATCCCCATTTCTCCTTCTATTCTTCTCTTCCTGACTAGGACGCTATCACGTTATACCCCCGGGCAATATCCATGGACCCGTTTTCCTTCTTTGACGTTCTTTGACATTCCTTGATGACGCGGCCCTTAAAGATCCCTTGATCCATGTAACTCGGTACACTGCCTCGTTACCATTCTATCCGTTTCTCTAAGATTCCATCAAAGACACTGCCATCCCACAGACTCCAGTATATATACTTACCTTTGTATTCCCGCGTCTCCTTTCTTTCTTTTCCTTACGTTTCTTCTACACACCCACAAGGCACCTACTCTCGTAGCCCTGCCCCGTCGTTTCCAGTACCTCTCTAGTCTATCTGCTCTATTTGTGCAATCTATCAGCCGTTTGCTGAGAACCCCTTGACCAACCCCTCAGTCGGCCATTTGCCGAATCCTCCGTCTTCATTACTCTCGGCCGTCTGACCAACTCCCCTCGTCCTAGTCATCGTCGACTGTTTGTCGACTCTCTAGTCCTTTGTCATCGTCGACTGTTTGTCGACTCTCTAGTCCTTTGTCATCGTCGACCGCTTGTCGACTTCCCAATCCCTAGTCATAGTCGATCGTTTATCGACTCCTCAGACTCCCGTCATCATCGACCGTTTGTCGACTCCCTAGACCCCAGTCATTGTCGACCGTTCATCGACTCCTTGGCCCCTAGTCACAGTCGATCGTTTATCGACTCCTCAGACTCCCATCATCATCGACCGTTTGTCGACTCCCTAGACCCCAGTCATCGTCGACCGTTTGTCGACTCCTTGGCCCCGAGTCATCGTCAACCTCGCTCTTGATCCCTCGTTCCCTTAAATCTCCCCTTCTTGACCTTGAGGACGTAGCGTCTCTTCGTGAGTACCTCCCTCAGAGAACCTCAGGCCTACGGAAGTTGCCTTCGCGTAACACCTCCCTTCGATATGTCCATGAACTGGGACCCTCAGGCCGGCTGGGTGGGCTACTCCTTGAACGCCTTCCATCAGACCCACACTCAGCCTACGTCGTTCGCACCTTACCAACTCCCACAGTTCAATTTCGGAAGTCAAGAAGGCCTGTCAGTGATGGGCTCCTCGGCTGGATCTGGAGAAGCCACCGCTGCATCATTCGTCCCGTACCAACCCCCGCAGTTCAGTTGCGGAACCCAAGCGCTGCCTGAAGTGAACGACAGCGTTAACGGGTTAGTTCAGCTGCCTCCGACCTCGACTGCTCCCGATACCCAAATTGCGCCGGTGCCGACACTGCCAGCGCCACCAATGCAATCACCCGGTCCACTTGCAACCATGCAGGTGCCACTGGCTCCCCCAAAGCCACCGACAGAACCTGGGCTCGTCAACATCCCTCAACATCCCTCCGGCTCGAATGTTGACACCAAAGACAACGAAGGAAATTCGGGACGCTCGAAGCGCAAGCAAATCCCATCTCAGCGTGCACAGAGAGACAATGCGATTGGAGTTGTCGGCAAGGAGAATCGTGTACCACCACCCGCCAACAAGAATGCAATGCCGAGAGGTAAAAAGCGTGCGGCAAGTGGAGGCCCTGTAAATGGCCAAGGAGCGGCCAAGTATGTTCTTCGTGATCATTCCTTTTGCTTTCAAGCTGATCATCTTGCAGGAAACAAAAATCAAAGGCATGATATTCTTGGGCGTCACATTTTGGGTTCGATTTATACATGTTCTAGCGTACAAGTTATGTGTATCTAAGCACTACATAAATGAATCGAGCAGTTGCATTGAAGTTGCTATTGTGGCTGACGATAAGAAAGTACCGTCAAAAATGGACGTCCGACATTTGACAAAGTATCTTCACCCAAAAACTCGGCGTAAGCACAGAAGTGGGAATGTACCGTGCATAAGCGTTGCGATAAAAAAGAACATTGCAATGAGAATTGAGGTCTAAGTAGGAACAGACCGTGCAAAGAGGGTCAGAGAGCAAGTGTTGCAATAGAAATAGACGGACCGAACAGGCCTGGATGCGAATGGATGCATTGCAACGAAAATGAAGTGAGGGGGGAGGAATATTGCAATCAGAATTGAGGCCAGAAGAGGGCCGTGTAGGAATGGACGGTGCGCAGACGTTGCAACAGATTGGAGAGCCAAGAAAATGTATTGCAATCAGAATCGCGGGCCCGCGCTGTGTAGCAGATGAGGACTGACGGTCTGAACTATGGAATCGGGTCGGCCTTATTGTTAGCAAAATGGGACACACTCGCAACTAACTCATGATCAGATGGAGCTTGTGGAACATCGATGCAGGCACGCCGGTCAGCTTCATTGACAAGATCTTCAACCCGATCTGTTAGAGATACAAGCCGTCGGATGCAATGCCCAACGGTGAGGAAAGAGCTCTCATCGCTGTCCGGTAAAAACAGGATAAAAGAGAGATCAGAAACGATGATGTTGTACTCACGATTTGTTCTTCTTGTTGGTATTGCAGATCTGCTCTATTTCTGCCTCGAGCTCTGAGATACGGCGCTTACATGTAGCAATAGTATCAGCAGAA
>JBBPMO010000804.1:0-16506 GCA_038090315.1 Xanthoconium stramineum | reverse complement strand
TCCGTGGGCCGTTTGTCCTGCTTCGTCGTCTGTCTCTCACATCGCTGTTGTCGCTGTTGTTGTTGTTGTCGTCCACGAGACATTTGTCCTGTGGAGGCCTCGTCTCCGTTGTCGTCTGGTAGAGGCCTTGTCATCCGTCCCCCACGTCGTCATCGTCATCCACAAGCCGTTTGTCCTGCAGAGGCGACATCATCGTCATTATCTAGTGGGCCTCGTTGTCTGTCCCCCACATCGTCGTTGTTGTCCGCGGGCCACTTGCCCTGCAAAGGCCTCGTCACTGTCGTTGTCCAGTGGGGGGTCACGTCATCTGTCCCCCACCGTTGTCATTGTCATTGTCGGCCACCCCCCACATCGTCGTCGTCATCCGCGGGCTACTTGCCCTGCAAAGGCCTCATCGCCGTCATTGTCCGGTGGGGGCTACATCATCTGTCCCCCACTGTTGTCACCGTTGTCGTCATCGGCCACCCCCCACATCATCATTGTCGTTGTTGTCCGCAGGCCATTTGTCCTGTGGAGGCTTCGTCGTTGTCATCATCTGGTGGGGGCCTCATCATCCGTTCCCCGTGTCGTCATTGTCGTCGTTGGGGATCATCTTCCGCCCTCCATGTTGTTGTTGTCATCGTCCACAGGTCATTTGTCCTGCGGAGGCCATGTCCTCGTCATCGTCTGGTGGGGGCCTCGTTGTCCCTCCCCCACATCATCGTCGACGTCGATGTTGACATCCACAGGCCATTTGTCCTGCGGAGGCCTCGTCACCGTCGTTGTCCATTTGGGGCTATGTCATCCGTCCCCCACCATTGTCGTCGTCATCATTGTCTGGTGGGGGCCTCGTCGTCTCTCCCCCACGTTGTCGTTGTCGTTGTCGTCCGCAGGTCATTTGTCCTGTGGAGGTCTCATCGCCGTCGTCATTCGGTGGGGCTCCCTCCTCATTGGTCCTCGCTGACTGTCCTTGCCTCGTCATCGTCCACGTCGTCATCGTTGTCATCTGGCAAAGGCCTCATCGTCCACTGTTGACCGTCCTTGCCGTGTCGTTGTCATCATTGTCCGGTGAGGGCCTCGTCGTCGTCGTCATGAGCGGCCGACAACAATGGCATGATGTGCCTGCATGGTGTGGTGAGCAACAACCTTCGAGATGAGTGACTTGACTTACCTTTTTTTTAGTGGGTGTAGTGGCTGACGATGTGGGTACGTTGAGGGACGACGCACCTGGGACTTAACGGGCACTGTGGTAAGCGTGCAATCTGACTTGTAACAGACTTACCTTTTTTTTCGCAGATGGAGGAAGCCATAGCAGCGATGTGGTGTGTGAGTGGCCCGTGATGTGGCTCCGCTTGAAAGTCACATGACCCCGCACTCACAAATTTTCGCTAAGTCCCCAAGGATTAGGATAGGGTAGCTACACTTTTAGTACACTTTTAGTACACTTTCAGTAAGCTTTTAGTACATGTTTTATACACTTTTACTATACTTTTCATACACTTTTAGTATGCTTTTTTGTACACTTATACTACACTTCTCCATACATTTTCGGTACACTGTGTGTCTGAGAGACACAGCCACAATATCTGTACAGGCTGTATAGACTCCCACAGAGTGCTGTAGTCTGTTGACTTTGTGGCCTGAAAAGGTTGGTTTGCTGATGTTGGCTGAATCCCCTAGCTACAAGTCTCGCTTTGTATTTAAGTAGTTCACCATCTTTATTGTACTTCCGTACAAATACCCATTTATTTGTGATGGGTTTCCTATCCTCTGGTGCATCAGCAAGTTCCCATGTGCCCATTTGATTTAGCATGTCTAGCTTGGCCTTAATTGCCTTCTCCCACTCAGGCCATTGTGGCAATGCCATTGCCTCTTTGAATGTTTTGGGGTCACTATTTCCCATATTGCTCTCAGCAAATGCAGTGTACACACATTTAGCCGAATTGGTTTCATCATCGGCTTCATTCGAATCTGGATTGTCTAAGAGATCTGGCAAAGGAATTTCTTCCTTGCTTTTGGTACTCATAGTTTTTGGTCTCTTGTTAGTGGACTCATCTATAGAATCACATTTTCTTTTATTTGTTGTAGTCTGAGTGGTATCTGTTACGTAGAGGCCTGGTTACTAGCCGTTCGTCGTATACCGGGAGTGTCTTTGAAGTAATCTCCAGTCGAGTCCGTATCGAGAGTGTCGTTCAAGTAATCTTCAATGTGTAGGGAGTGTCCTTGAGTAATCTCCTACCGGATAAGGTTCGCGCTGAATAGAGTATCCTAGGGAGGATCTCACGAAGAGTCGCAACGTCCTAAGAGAGCCGTTCCGGTTGAGGGAAGGCTTCTGACGAGAGGGTCTCAAGGCGAACCTTGGAAGACTAGGAACTAGGCTGGATTGCATAGAACTAGCTAAGGAACAAACGAGAGGTCGAGTGACCTTATATAGTACAGAGCAAAGCGGGAATCGGAGCTCTAAGTAGGGTTCAGGGTAGGCTACCACATCGCTGAACCAATGAGAAAATGAGATAGAGAATCGTACGACGTAGAAAGGGGAAACGGAACGGAGGACCGGTGCTGCGTAGCGAATGCGGAGCAGCTGCGGAATCTAAAGAGGAAAACATACGAGGATTTAAATGGAGACCAGCGGACCGAAGGACCGGTGGAAGAGTGAAACGGATCAGGACTAGAGAGGTGAAACAAGAAGACATATCTATGTATAGGGATGGGCCGGGTTTCCGATGCACGAGGCGTCGGGGATGAATTCGGATGGGTTCGGGTATCGGTCCGGTGAAGCGAGGAATTCATCGACGGAGAAATAGGGTCCTCCCTCGGGAGATAGGAGAATGTAGGGTATGTCGTGCAGGGCCACGAATTCCGTAACATTGCCCTCTTGACGACTGACAACGGCGAGGTGCCCTCGCTCTCACACTCTCTCCAACGACGACAACGATGACGATGCCGTGCTCTCGTGATCACCTTCGCCCTCAGCCTCAGCCTGATAACGACGTGCCCTCGCCCTCTCGACAATGCGAGAACGACGATGCTCCCTCTCCCTCTCCCTCTCGACGACGACGATGATGTGCCCTCGCCTTCCCGCCCTGCGACGACGCAATGACGCAATGATGACAACACGATGAGGACGGATGCGCCCTTGCCCTCTCCCTGACGACAACGCGACCAGGGCGACCTCCCCATACTTCCTTGCACATGCGCGCGAGCGCGTTTACACACGCAGATTCACCATCTGCAAGTGTATGCACGCTCGCTGGCATATGCTCCCCGCCCGAAGCCACGATACGATTTCTCTCCGCCGTGCAAGCCTCAACCCAGAAGGCTTCGTCTCGCGCGCACCACCATTCAAGACATCCTCGGAGATCACCCCCTTTGAGATTGTAGAGTACATGTGTTAATGTACAGATTTATAAGACTATCCTACGAGTACTCTACCCGTACGGCCGTAATAACCCGTTACCGGCCGTAATGGTTACCGTACCGTACCGTCGAAGGGACTGAAAACATAAGTACGGGTAAAGTACGGTACGGCCCGTACCCGTATGCTTACCGTGCAGATACGGCCGTAGCCGTATACGGTACGGTTGACAGCCCTAGTGCTCTGGGACGAAAACATTGAACGGTTTACGGTAGAATATTCATGGCGATCTCGAGTCAGTGAACGAGTCGGCATCACCCAATTTGCCCGGACAGGGAGAGTGGAGCAAAGGAGCGTTCGTTACACCCCGCACCAGTGTGCTTACATACACTGCGGCGTTGCAGTGTCTCAATGACGAAGGTCACCCTGGGGGCTGAGAAGACTCGCTAGCATATAAAATGAGTGTTATGATTCGGATAGAATGTATGCACTTCTCCCACTCCGATCTACGAGCAGAATTATCTCAAAGGAAGGTCGTATAGTAAAGAGTGAATGTCCATGTGCCACGAATCTAGTGAACGACGTCGGCATAAACGTGAACGGCGCAGACACGATTACTCACTAGTCCGTGGGCGACACAATGCATCTATCTAGCTCTAATCACCACTCGCAGCGATAAGTTCCTCCAGCCCCTCCGAGTCCATCCCCTTGATCCTAGGCACGATCTTGCATTTGAATGGAAGGGGATGTCTATTTGCGACACGATCAACGCACTAATGAAGACAGTGTACGACAGGATTTATGCATCACTCACATGGCAGCACCGCTGGAAAACTTGGGCTCAACAGGAATCTCGACTCCGTTCTCGTCCAAGGGCTTGGAAATCTCGAATGCAGCCAAGACCTTGGCAATCGCAGACCACGTAGACGTGTCCGTGAAATGTCTCCCGGCACAGACGCGCCGACCAAATCCGAAAGGGATGCTGCAGTCGTCTGATGTGAGGGATCCATCGTCGTTGAGGAATCGCTCGGGGAGGAATGTAAATGGATCAGGGTACTTGGATTCATTGTGCGTCATTGACCTAGCAGGGCGAGCATCAGGTATCAGGCTGCAAGGAATGGGTGTACACTGATCACCATAAGTTCGTCACTACAATGGCACCTAACAATAACCATGAAACCGTGCTCGATCGAAGGAACTAGAATTACTCACCCTTCGGAATGTGAAAACCGTTATAGGTGTCGTCATCCAAGCTAGCATGCGGAACCGCTGATTGGTCCAGTGAATTTGTGACCAAACAGATAACTTAAAATGCTGGAGTTACTTACATAGGGGGGCCGGCGGATTGTACCTGAGAACCTCCCGGAGAATGGCGTCAACGTAGGGCAACGAGGGTCGATCATTGATTGTTGGCAATCTTGTGTTGCCAACCACGGCGTCGATCTGAGCTTGAGCTTTTTTCTGTGCTTCCGGATTGATCACCATCATGAGGAAGAACGTCATCAGAACCGAGTTTAACTGTTTTCGTGTGTGCGCCAGTCAGCGAAAAGTACCAACGAATGTCGTATCACGTACTGTCTCTGACGCAGCTAAGAATACAAACGAGTTAGTGACCTATCAGGGCGTGTAAACAGCCTACCTAAGAAAGCAGTGGCAGCTGCTTCTTTGACGTGCTTCATCCGCGCTTCGTTACGCAGGATTCCACCCTCATCGACATGTTGAAGCGCATCGTGTACCATTGATGGTACAGGTCCTGAACTCTGCTTTGCGCAGTCAAAAGTAGTGTATGCATGAGACATTCACGTAGACCTACCAGTCTTTCCAAGGAGTACGCGAACGGCTTCTCGACGTACTCCTTGGTAAATTCCTTCGCGGTGGCCATCTTCCTCTTGAATGACATTCCAGGCAAGCACGACGGGAGCTTCAGTACTGACCGAGATTTCAGTATATGGTGCGTACTACTCCAACGACACGGGTCACTTACATGCTGGAAAGGCAGCGACGACGACCGCTACCTCGGGAATAACCGCGGCTGCTACAATTTCAATTACCTTAGCCACAGTCTCCACCATCTCGTCGTTTTGGGGTCTTGGATCGTAGTCATATATGCTGTTCAAAACGACTGCAGCTATGTACCTAAATCCCATGTTCAGCTGTCCTGATTGTTTCAACCAAGTTCAGTTGAATCACGTACTCGAACGAGTGGTCCGCGAATCGTTCCGGTGCATGAAGCAACTGCCGCAGGAGCTGGCATGATCTACGGTGTTGAACGGGAATAAATCTGCAGACCGCGTCAACTCGAAACGTCTGGTGATAAAACCGCTTGTGAAGTCGCCATCGATCACCATAAGGAAGCAATACGGAGTTGAAGTCTATTCCACACCTGGACAAGGAATCAGATCAGGAATGCGATGCCAGAACGAAAACTGACAATTCGCTGGTGATGAGGTAAGGACGATCTGAATAGTTACTCGAACGGTTCTCGAGCAAGTCCTCTGCAACCCTTTCGGAGTTGATAATGATGATATCCTTTCCCAAGAGTCGTGAATAAACGAGGTCACCTACGAACATCTTGAGCGGACAAGACAAGAGTGAACATGCGTTAACGCACCATATGTATTTGCCCAGTCCCGGTAGGTCAACCACGGTGCACTTGCGTTGATCCCAAAGATATTCCCAACCCACGGGAGCCCAGGAGGACCGGGAGGCAACGAGAAAGAGGATCGGGCCTTTGCAAACTTGAAATATCGCCGTCCGATGTACAGAACAGCGACCAATCCAAGGGCACACGCAGTCACCCAAGAAGACATTTGCCGCGAGGGATGTTAGTCGAAAAGACCTACCGGTACTTTTATACTATGGATCGCTTGACGTACAAACCGTCACGGAAGGAGCTACGAGCCCTGTTGAACCCCGTTGAACCTGAGTCTGAATTGTTGCTTTGACGGTTCCATTCAATAGACCCTGTACTTACTGACCAAATATTCGACAGAGCCTCTATCGTGCCTACCTTATTGCAAATGCCTGGTGCAATGCAAATGTCTGAAATACCACAATCACGGTGAGCCATCCCCACAAAAGTTACAGGAGGTCCATTGTTATGTACTTAGATAGTGTACAAAAAAATTAAGGAGGTCAATCGAGAGTTATGTTCACAGCAAGACGAAAACAACTGTTTGCAAAGGGGTACTGCGCCTCTGACCCCCAAATCCCAGAGATCAGGCAAATGTATCGTAAATGTGACACCTGGAGGTTATAGGCAATACTATGAAGGACTTCTGGAACAAGTATAGGCCCTCGAAGTCCACGGGATGAAGCTCCAAGAATGAGTATTGAGACGTAGCCGGTCCGAGGGTGACATGTTGTGGCGACAGCGCGACAAAAACTTAATCTGTTTCTCGGCATTGCTGTTAATGCCGAATGACTGAGGTTAGAATTTGAATCACCGCACTGAGCGGCTCGTGTGACCCGGTGGCGACAAAGAGTTGCACTAGACCAGCCAAAACCGGGATCCTTTCGGTCTGGTCATTGCACAAACATAAAAATCAGGAAAAAATCGTAGGTTGTAGAGAGACATGTAAAGTATTAGTGATTTGCTACCGGGATATCTAGCTGTTGTTGTTGAAGCTCTGGAGGTGATTTATAAAATTTTTAGCACCAAGGCAGGCACGATAGCAACTCATCGTCTGAGTGCTGATCAATGACCAACAGCGTGGGAGGCACAGCCTTGGCGTTCGGGATCGCGGCATCAAGCTGCGAACGTCGCCATGGTCGCCAACGAATGGGTTCATGCTCGGCTGGTGCTCGATTGGGTGTGCGTTACAATGTACCAGAATCATCCAAGTAACAATTAGAGATACATGTTATGGTATACAACAGAAATCCAAAATCACAGCGCACACGGCGTGTACGCTATACAGAAGCACCATCCTCCCAATCTTCATCTTGATTCACATCCCTCGTGTGTCTACTCCTTCCACCCGCCTCCATGAGCGCCACCAACCCACCAGTCTGCATTCCATTCATCCCCAGATCAAGCGCTGACTCCTTTTCCAGCCGGACACGTCCGTACGTCTCGTCCCACTTGGCAGCACTCTTGAAGAACCGTCTGCGAGGCACGCTCTTGCTCGCGTCCACGTCGATGTATCGATTCGTCATGATGCTCATCCGCTTTCTACTCCGTCGGTAGGACGATCCGTCAGAGTCGTATCGCTCGTCGTCAGACTCCTCGGAGCCTGCAGCAGCTTCCTGGAGTCTGTATAAGTATCGCGCGTGTTCTGGATGGATGCCGTTATTTCTGCCACAAGCAAAATGGTGACGAGAAGATATGCTTACGAGCTAATCGGCGGTCCAGGTCATCCATCCCGGCGTCTTCCCGCTCCTCCTCCACCTCCAAGCCTAGATGCTTGCCAAGACTTTCACGTGGGACGTCGTGCATCCCAACCGACGGCGCACAAGGCAATTGCGCAAGCTGATGCAACGCATTGAATCTCACCTTGTCCAACGACCCATCCTTGACGTTCAAGTCGTCCATGTTGTTTTCTGGAACCTCAAGGCGGTAGCGCGGTCCGAACCACTCAAAGTATTCGTTCCAGGGTAGGTTCAGGTCAATGTCCTTCTCTATACCGAGAGCGCACGCGGTCTCGTACGTCCACGTTCGAGCGACGTTCTTGACCGTATATCCTCCTCCGCCGAGGAGAATGAGTGGGACGTTGAACGATCGAAGAAACTGGACACAGTGTGCATGGCCGTTCATGGTGATGTTGAAACAACCCAGTTTGTCCCCAGCCAACGAATCTGCACCGCACTGCAACACGACGGCACCTGGGCGGTAGACGTCCATGATTTTAGATATGACCTGTATGCGAACGTGAGACGCGATACAACTCATCTCCACACAACGCACCGGTTCGAACACCGTCTTGAACGACTCGTCGGTAATCCCATCCTTGAGTGGCACATTGACGGCATAATGCTTGCCCTTGCCCATTCCCTTATCCTCCTGCGTCCCAGTCCCCGGAAAGTACTCCCCAAACTTGTGAAACGAACATGTCATCACCCTATCCGTCGTATAAAACGCCTCCTCCACACCGTCTCCGTGATGACAGTCAATGTCGATGTACAATACGCGTGGATAGGACCGCAGGAGCTCCAGTATACCAAGTACGATGTCGTTGATGTAGCAGAACCCCGATGCTTCGCGTTTTTTGGCGTGATGCAGACCACCGGCCCAGTTGATAGCGATATCTGCCGCGCCAGATGCGATACGTTGGGCCGCGGCTGTAGGGCTGTATGAGTACGATGCGAGATAGAGCACAAAACTTGAGCATGAACCTATGGACCCTCCGGCTGAAATGGAACAGAAGTCAAAAACACCTTCGAACGCAGGGTTGTCTTCTCCCATGAGGACTGTAAGCACGATCAACAAAAGGTACGCGGAAAGCATCATATCGCCCACTCACATCGCGTCCCATGGTACGTCAGTTCCTCCGCCGTCTCAGGCGTCACCCGATGCAAAAAATGAATATATTCGTCCGTGTGGAACGCAGTCATCGATTCTGGAGTCGCGCGCTTAGGCCGCTGCAGGCACGAACACGCGTGAGCAAGGAGGAAAAGTGCGCGGGCGCACGTACTAGGATTTGCATCTTGTCCAGCATGCCGTATGCGGCGACCAGGTCGTGTGTTACACGCATCCGGTGGGGTTTCATAGGGTGGCCGAGGCCGTAGGTGAACGAACCGATGTCCCCTGCCATTGGTATGTTTGGAGAGTGCGCAATAAGGATCGCTAGAAGGCGTACCGTCATAGTAATATGTGACCCGCCTCTTTGACATAACGTAGTTCGGTCGATACGCGTTTGCGCAGTTGCTCAGAGTCTTTGATGGTGTTATCGACCTTGTCGAAAGCCAGCTACGAAGGAGAGCGCAAGCAAGGCTAGCCCCCACATATTTGCACGTGACATTATGATCGGTGGCCGTGCAGTGCAAGGAGTGTCGTGTTCTTAGAAAGAAAAGGAGAATATCCTATCTCTAAAGTACTATCCATCGTTTTAGGAATCTGTACGGCAGTCATAAGAACAAATGCATGCATGTATCATCATCGCAAGTCGATTTCCACCGTATCTCCCACTTCTTCCTCGGTATCTTCCTCTGCAACGACCCTTCTATTTTCCTTCTCGACCGGTGGCGGAGGAGGCACTTCAACGCTCGACGGCGTAATAATTTTTACCGCGTTTCCATGCTCGATGTCCGGCACGATGGCGGCCGAACGAGCCATCGACCCAGACGCAACGGGTGGCGACGAAGGCGGGGAAGTCGCAGGAGGCGTTTGCGGCACGGCAGGTACAGGTGGAGATTTAGACGCAGGTGGGAATCGGAAGTTACGATCCATCGTCCCGTTGCTCTTGTGCCGCGTTTCTGACCCGGGGATCGACTTCTTCGGTATGGCCCTCTCCGCCTTTGTCTCTTCGTCTATATCCTCTTCAGGAGTGGGCTCGATGGGCTTTTTCATGGTTGCGGGAGGATGGACGACGGGCATCGAAGCTCGATTTGGTGCGGTCTTGTGTGCATTGGTACCGTTGGCAGAAGGAAGAGAGGCCTGAGACATCGACTGTGGTCGTTGAGCGTGGTAAATTGAAGGAAGAGTGACACCAAGGTAAAACCCAGAGATGGGGACCATTCTTTCGACATTCAGCAAGTCAGATGCAAGCGCACAATTTGCCGACAGATCACTCACTTCTTTTCAAACAAACATGCTAATATCCATTGTGGTTGAACGACTGGGATACTGAGCTGAAGGGCCCGCTGGTACTCCACGCCTGGTCCGCCAGACACATTGCCACCGCTAGCACTTGCGCCTGAAGGCGTCACGGCTGGTGTCGTACACACGAAATGAGTGGTATCAATCTGGATTTTATCGCTCCACTTTGCCCTCATCTCTTTTAGTGCAGTCTTGGCATCTTGCAACAGCGCCTCGTCGGCTACAGTCCCGAAACATACCGAAATGCCGCTGGTGTCTGCGATGGTGTGTGTGCGAAGTCGAATGAGGTTGGAGGGGTAAGTCCCTGCAGTGGTGCGTAACACGAGTTGGAAGGAATAAACGGTGTCGACCGAGAGACCGGACAGTTTCGTGGAGGTGTTGGTCAGAGCATTGGGTATCGAGGCAAGACGCTGCGAATTCTTGTAAATATCGAGAGAGCGCAGTTTTGCTGTCGCGAGTTTCAGAGGGGGCCACTCTAGTGTTACCGAAGTCTGCGTGACGTTGCGGACCTGTGAGATGTGTGAGGATGTGGTTCGGATGAGAGTTGAAGGCACAGCACTTCAAGTTGAGGTGGTTCTGGAGAAACGCGTCCAAAAGTGTCCAGGATATCCCGCTGAAGCCCCCAGAACTCCTGGTCGCGTTTCCGTTCCTCCACAGTGTTTTGGTGTACCGCGATGTTGACTATGGAACCGGTCGTAACGCCTGGTGGTAACAGAACCGATGGAAACTCGATGAGGTGGGCACGTTCACCCAGTAGTATCTGAGCACAAAAGTGTAAGTGAATGTGGTGCATGGACAGAGTGCAGCACATCGTACCGCCATGCCTGCGTCTGCGATGGGAGTGGTCAGAATGAAGCGCAGCACGTTCACGCTGAGGTAGGATCACGCACCGAGCTTCCCAACCGTGAAAGTAAAGCTTTCTTGTGATCTTGCCATGACTGCTACCGTTAATTTGCAGCCCGACGGACTTTGGTTACGAAGGTCGTCAATTAACTCTGGTAATATTGGGAACGGGCGTTGTTATGGTATTATTTGGTCGTGTTGAAACCGAAAGCCTTTGATAAACAAACACTTCATTCGCTCCTATGACTTATCTCAATAGTAGCCCACCTGACAGATTTCTGGATCATTGTATTCCGGTGTTTCCGATTTTCTTGGAACGGTAACTTGCGATGTATATGGCGCTATGTTACCCCGCTCTCACCTATTTGCCATCAGTCATCGGACGACATTGGCTGCATGGTCGTGCCATTTCGCTGTCGTCTACCACGTTTTCTGAGCTTTCGACCCTTTCGCGTGTGCAATGAAAGATTCCTGATCTCCATTGAGTGATGGGTAGATTGAACACGTTGTTATCGTAGTGTTGCCAATTTCGGCAAGGGGGTGCGGTACCGGCGCGGCTCGAGCGTGTTTTGCCATCGTGATGTACACGAGGTCCTGACTCGGTCTCTCTCTTTCATTTCAGAATCACTACACCCTTCCTTTTAACTCTCGCTTGTTTTCAAACTCACGTATCCATATCTCTTTAATATCACACTCACCTCTCACTCGCATCATCCCCTCGAGCGCCCAAAGTATATCATGGTATTTGGACTCTTTGCCCGTAAATCTACCCTGGACGATTCCTCAGCACCGCCAGAGTCTGGGACAAATGACCAGAGTACTCGTCTCCCTACACCAACGCCATCCATCGCCTCAGTCGCTCACCATTCTCCCCTCCGATTCTCTACTACCATCCGTGCTGTGCTGGGTGGCAGCACCACCGACTCGACTCTCAAAGACTCTGATCTGGCGACAGACAGCCTCGTTGATGGAATGACTGATACCCGCTCCCCCGCCCTGCCACCGCCAGAAACACCTACACCTCCCCCCGTCGGCCCCACCGAAACAAAGGCCCTGTACGATTTGATGCTCACAGTACCACCAAAGATTCTGCATGCTTATACCCTTGCACATCTCCGTCCCCCACCCCCTCTCCCTTCTGCCTCTGCGTCTTCTCCATCTCTCGGATTGCATACCGATATACCGCGTCCTCCATCCCCAAACACGTTAGCCAAGCTGACAACTTTCTTCTCGACGCTTGCACCGCCCCCTTTACTTCATTGTGTGCGGTGTCACAAAGATTTCTTCGAAGTAGAAAATGAGGGGAGGGACAAGGCATGCCGCGTAGCCCATGATGACGAAAGCACGTTGGTATCGCGCGTTTCTGGAGGTGGTGGCCACGAAACGCTCTGGGGTTGCTGCGGGCAGACGGTCCCAGGTGACGGAAGCGAAGGTCCACCAGACGGATGGTGCTACGAAGGGAGGCATACAGTGAGTTTTCCTCTCATCCCATTCACACCAAACCTCACACCTCGATTACCACCAGACAGACGCCAGGCGCGCTCGATTCAGAGCGGATTCGACCATCCACGACGATAAACTGACGTCATGTCTCAAATTGAATTGCCATGGGATACGCGACCGACTCAAAGATTCTCATGTTTCGCCATTCCACAACGTTGGAGCGTTCTCTGCGCGCAGATCTAATCCTTCCCCAGTTCGATCACAAACATCTCGTTCTACCCGAAAGCGCCCTCGCAATTCATTAAAGGAAGTGTCTGGTTCGGAGAACGAGGCTAATGGGGAGGGCGCAGTAGGTCGCGCTGGGAAAGCCAAGAACAAAGAGAAAGAGAAAGTCAATGGTGGCGCAGGCGGGAGTGACGAAGACACAAGCATGGCGGTTGACGAACCAAATCCTCCATCTAAGCCCAAAGAGAAAGCAAAGTCTAGGCCTATTTCCCGAGCTCGGGCCCCTGCCAGTACCTCTACGGTTGCCTCACTTTCCGCTTCTGGGACCAACGCGGTCTCTTCCAAAGTTAGGACCACAACAGCAAAGCCCAAATCAACTTCTCGCACGTTACTCTCGCAGAGTCACACACACCTAGCTTCAGATTCCGAGGTTTCCACCACTCGCTCACGCCCCAGGACAAGAAGTCATGTCCGGGAAGAATCACGCAGTCGTCCTACCTCCAAGCTCACGAAAGCAGACATATCTGATCGGGCAAAACGCGGCAGGAAAGCTGTCAAACCGATTTCACAATCCCCTACATCGGAGGAAGAACCAGGAGCTGATACAGACGAGCACCAAGAAAGCGATCAAGAAGGGAGGGGGAGGAATAGGAAGAAGAGGAGAGTGGGACGGAACTGAACGGTAATGTCACCGAGCTGTTCCGGTACATAACTATCATCCGCGGGATATTTTATTGTGACCAACAGATACTTTATTGATGTATTGTCCTCCTACCTGGACCTCTTCACACTCCCCATCTGATGTCACTCAGCGTACTAGAGACTAGAGTAGGACCGAGTTACAACCTCAAGTGCCTTAAAGCTATACACATGCCGTGTGAATTGGCGAAATCGATGTGGTTTCATTTTCTCTTTCTCTCATGAGTACTCATGACCAGCTCGAAGGCTGCAATGCTCACCACGCGCGGGACATTTTCATGTCCAATTTCGTGAGCAGGTCAAGGTCTGAGCATTCAAATCCCCCTCGATCGGCCCTCGCAGGGCCCAGTTGTAACCAACTACGCGGCATTCCAGAAAACCAGCCATCCCTCGTCGGCCCAAGACCCTCTCCGCGAGGCATGAGAGGGATCCGGCTTGGAAACGGTGTCGCGGGGATCGGGGCAAGGAACACCCCAGCGTCCTTTATCTCCCCAACATGCTGCGTCCCCCGCGGACGCCCTCGTTTGTGGGTGGGTCTAGCGCCGTTCGACGGGCGCAGAGGGTCCTCACTCGGTTTTCGACCCGTGGGCCTTGCAGACGTCACCTGCGGGCCCTTGTCAAGGGTGAACCGGAGGGGATCGTCTCGTCGCAGTCTAGGGCTGCTTCTTGCCGAGCAACGGGAACATGGGCTCCCCAATTTTTTTGGAGGGCCGGAGAACGTGGCAGTTGCGGTGACGGCAAGCTGTGCGGTCTCGGGGAACGAGAAGATTTGACGTTGGTACTTCGCTTCTGCGTCCTTGAGTGCAATTTGCGGTGCGCGCTCCGCTCTGGCGGGCGTGGAACTCGATTCAGACTATTCTCTGGCTGGTCATCAAATTTTTGGTTTTTGTCTCCTTTGTGGAGGATGGGTTCGCCGACTCAGCCTTGTCTGATCCCCGCGTCGTACAGGTAGGCCTAGTGTTTACTGAGGTGCGGTCGCTAATGGTTTTTTTCCAGCTTACATGCCAATACAGAGGCACATGGTAGGTGTTGACCGAACTTTAACGCACACCAGGAAACCTGTAAACCATTCTCAATCCCAACTTCGGAAGGAAAATCAGAGGTCGACAGGCACTAAGAAGGTGGCCAGGAACGGAGAGGTGATGTAGGAGGCAGACGGGATGATCTACGGGGTTGTCAATCGTGCCCTCCCGGGGCTTCTCCAGTATGATATCGCCATTCGCTTGGATATCAAAAGTGTAGTACCGAGCCAATTAACTTTCCAGCAGCTTACATAAGTACTTTGAAAATATCGATACGATCTGTGCAGCGCTGCGATTTTCCTCACGACCAGTTCGAAGGCTGCGATGCTCACCACGCACGAGACGTCTTCGCGTCCAATTTCGTGAGCGGGTCAAGGTCTGAGCATTTCAATCCCCCTCGATCAGCCCTTGCAGGGCCCAGTTGTAACCCACTGTGCGACATACCAGCAAAGCAGCCGTCCCTCATCGACCCAAGACCCTGGTCAACAGGCGAGGTGTGTCAGAGGGACACGGCTTTGAAACGTGTCGCGGGGATCGGGCGAGGAATGTCAACCTCCGACGTCACCTTTATCTCCCCAAGTGTCCCGCATGGGACGTCCTTGCTCGTCGGCGGCTAGCGCAGTGGTAGACTCTTGACGTCATCGGGCATATGGGCACGTAGACGTCACCTGCGGGCTGACCTCATCCGGACATGGCTAGAGTGTACCATGTGACGTCGACAAGGAAAGGCTCCTCCCTTGAGCCAGAGTGCGTGGGTTGTAGTGACGGCAGGCGCGCGCTCTGGGGAACGAGAAGGTTGACGTTGGTACCCCTGTGACTTCCTTGTCCTTCAGTGCACTTTGCAGCGCACGCTTCGCTCTTGGCGAGCGTGCAACTCGATTCAGACTATTCTCGGACTGGTCGTCAATTTTTTTTTAAATCTCCTTTGTGGATGTCTCAGGTTCGTCCGACTGATCATGGCGCCCGTGTTGCAGACGTAAGTTTGATGTTTACCGATGTGCGGTCGTTCACTTTTTTTTTTGCTAGCTCGCATGGCCGATACAGAAACATAGGGTAAGTAAGTGTTGGAACGTTGACCCGACGACGCGATTGTGGCGAGTACGATCGTGGTTTAGCATCCGCTAGCGGACACACGGGACTTTCCCGGCCGGTCCGTTGCCAGCGATTGCAACGTGATGCAGCAGAAGGTGACGGTCCCAGAAACGATTGAGTCGAGAAATTTGACCAATCGCCAAAACAGGTTACAGGAGCTGCTTCACATAACCGCCAGCGCCATTTCTGTACTCGCTATAGCTTTTGGTTGATATTCAATATTCAATAATCGATGATGTCGCATACCCCTCGGTGTGACGGTTGAGTTCACTGGCATGTTGAGTCAGATCGAATATCTCGTAGTACTCGACGTTGCTCGGTTCATTGGGCGGCGCTGCATATATAAATATACAACAGGCTCATTAGTTTCCATAGATACGCCGGGAAGTTTACACCCCGCAGGACTACCCTCGGGCACAGTAGTAAGTAATTTAAAGAAAGAAAAATCGTCGATCAATCATAATCAGAATCGTCCTCTGACTCATCCTCCGAGCTATCAATTGTATCATCTTCCAAGTTGTCCTCTGTATCAGCCTTGACCTCATAACAGTGTGAGACAGCCTCACCGACAACCGGGATGTTAATGAGACCATCCCATGATCGAACCATGTCCAATGTATGTAAGTCATCCATTGAACATCCGATCATAGTGAAGCGACCTCCGAGAACACCGCGAGTAGAGAGTACATTGAAGAGATCGCGTTGGCTGATGCCACGGTCACGGTAGTAGCCGCCCTCCGAGAAAAATACGATTTCTTCGAGTTCCAACTCCTCCAGTGCCGGTGCTACTTTGCAAGCATATCTATCATGATTCTCCTCACCCTCCTGAGTCGAAGGAGATACTCGGAGGACGGGTACGAGGTTAGGCACTCTGTCATGGCTCAATTTGAGGTACCGTACATCGTGAAGATGTCCCAACATCTTCCTCCAAAAGGCCGGCGAGCTCGGGGGATAGGCGACGTGAAGCGTCTGGACATTCATCAAGGGTATGGCGCGACAGATGTCGCCTAAGATTTTCTCCTCAGTGATCATCGTTGATTTGCAGTAAACTGTGACCCTCCAAAGGAATGCTGCAACCCCAGTGGCAC